>JBBPBX010000158.1:115577-153531 GCA_038048925.1 Garcialebias charrua | reverse complement strand
GAGCGAATAGCAGCAGGTCACAAAGTTGGCAAGGAGCGCCTGACCTTGCTGCTTGGGGGGAATGCTTCTGGGGACTGCAAACTCAAGCCCTTGTTGATTTACCAATTTGAAAACCCCAGAGCCTTCAGTCATGTTGATAAAAAAAGGCTTCCAGTCTATTGGGCATCAAATAGGAAGGCCTGGGTAACGCTGGAAGTGTTTTCAAAATGGTTTAAGCTACATTTTGTGCCAGATGTCCGGCGTTTTTGCAATTCCCAAAATATTCCCTTTAAAGTCCTGCTGGTGTTGGACAACGCTCCAGGACACCCCCCTGGTCTCACCGACATTAACACGGATGTGCAGGTGGTGTACCTTCCTCCTAACACGACCTCGCTGATCCAGCCGATGGACCAAGGGGTGATAAGTACGTTTAAGGCGTACTATCTCCAGAGGGTCATTCGTAACGCTTTGGAGGCAACCGGAATGACTCCAGGTGTCAGCCTCAAAGACTTCTGGAAAAAATACAACATCCACGATACTGTGCTGAACATTGATCACTCCTGGAATCGTGTGACTCAAGGGCGAGATACACTCGAGCGTCCTCACGATACGCCAATACGCAGCGTACGTACGCCCCGTACGCAGCGTAGCCCCGCGTAGCCCCTCAGGGCAAGTACGCGCAAAAGTATTTTTTTACTACGCATACGCGATTCGCATACGCGATGCGCGGTGTCTGATCTAAACTTCCCCGGCGCCGGACTGTTTTGTATGTTACACAAATGAAATAAATTCCTCTTTTTTATCGCTGATCGGGCCTTTTCTTTTGTTTTTTTGCCTAAAGTCAAGTAACCGCTTCTTCCTCCGTTCACTCGATGAATGAAATGAATGAATTCAGGTCCTACCTGGGTGCGCGATGTTTTATATATTCCCTGGTGGGCTGTGGTGGGCTGTGGGCTGCAGGAAAAGCACTCCGTGCTCAGCTGCTCATATTACAACAAGGAGAACGCGAGCGTTTGGAGCGAAAAACTAGCGGAAGTGACGATCGGAAGTGACGGTACGGAGGAAATGACGTTAGAATTTGGAGCGAAAACACGAGAATCTACGCGAGAACGAAAGCCGAGTGTAGCAGCGGCTCCGTATACGCGCGTATACGTCCGTATACGCGCGTATACGGAGTCTGCTTCAGTGTATCTCGGGCTTCAGAACAACCTGAGCGGCGTGTGGAAGAAGGTGTGTCCACAGCTTGTTCAACAGGTACACGATTCCAGGGAAGTTGACAATGTCATTGAGGACGTTGTGAGGATGGGCAGGTCACTGGACCTCGAGATGGACGTGGATGATGTCCAACAGCTTCTGGGTACAGAAGGAGAGGAGCTGTCAGTGGACGACCTCATTCTCCTCGACAGGCACATCCCGGCTGAGGAAGGGGAGCAGGCCGACCCTAACCCACCCAAGACCTTCAGCCGGCAGGAGTTGGCATTGGCTTTCAAAGAGTTCCACAGCGGCTTGGCCCGGTTAGAGAAGCAGGACGAAGATGGGGAGAGGTTTGAGAGGGCTCGAAGAGTCATCTTGGGCGGGCTTGCGTGTTATCAGCAGATCCTGGACGAGAAGAAGCAAGAGGCTGTGCAGAGCAGCATGTTAAGGTTTGTCACCAACGTCTCTGCAGCTCCTCCAGGATCTGCTGGTGCACCAGAAGATCCAACACCAGCCAGTCCTCCTGCAGCAAGCCAGGATGACTCCATGGACAACTCAGCCTCTCTCCAGTAAAAGACGCCTCCCCTCTCCGCCTCCCCTCTCCCTCCCTCCAGGTGATGAATTGTTATTTTTATTTTTCAGAGTTGTGTCACGTTACACACAGTAACTTCATCTGTTAATCAATTTGTATCTGCTTCTGTTCACAGCCTGCTGCTCCTCCTCCTCCTCCACCTCCTCTCCACCAGCTCCACGATCCCATCACTGACCTGCCCACCTTCACATAACAGCACAGCATCGTGTGAAAGGTACAGCAAAGACATGTCAATGTTTTTTCCTGTAGTTTTTGTTTTATGCTACATCTACTGTAAACATCACCGCTCTCTCGACAGCCTCCAAAGCGTCACGCCCCCTTGGTCCATCAACACATGTGCACCACACCACACAGGTAAGGAGAAGTTGTTGTTGTCTGTGTTTTCATTCTTTGCAGATGTTCACGTCTGTGTGTGGGTTTATACAGAACCACCTGTTGCTCTTGCCTCATGGACCAGGCTATGGAAGTGAACTTCCACCTGTTGCTCTTGCCTCATGGACCAGGCTATGGAAGTGAACTTCCACCTGTTGCTCTTGCCTCATGGACCAGGCTATGGAAGTGAACTTCCACCTGTTGCTCTTGCCTCATGGATGGACGTGTGTCCACTCTGTCCTGCCTGCCTGCCTCTCTCCCTCTAGCACCTCTCCATCATTGCACCACACCAATCAGGTTAGGACAAGATGTTTGCCATCTTCAGGTGTTCACAGGCCCACCTGTAGGTGCTCATGTTCATTTTTGTGTTGTTGTAATGTTTTCACAGCTCACATCGTGGACTTTCCTCATGGATGGACGTGTGTCCACTCTGTCCTGCCTGCCTCTCTCCCTCTAGCACCTCTCCATCATTGCACCACACCAATCAGGTTAGGACAAGATGTTTGCCATCTTCAGGTGTTCACAGGCCCACCTGTAGGTGCTCATGTTCATTTTTGTGTTGTTGTAATGTTTTCACAGCTCACATCGTGGACTTTCCTCATGGATGGACGTGTGTCCACTCTGTCCTGCCTGCCTCTCTCCCTCTAGCACCTCTCCATCATTGCACCACACCAATCAGGTTAGGACAAGATGTTTGCCATCTTCAGGTGTTCACAGGCCCACCTGTAGGTGCTCATGTTCATTTTTGTGTTGTTGTAATGTTTTCACAGCTCACATCGTGGACTTTCCTCATCGATGGACGTGTGTCCACTCTGTCCTGCCTCTGTCGTCCAGGACATCAGTCCTGCCATCTGCCTCCATCCATCACCTGTGTCAACACCTTCTGCATGTATGACTGCTGCCAAAACAAACAAAAAAACACCTTTGCTGATGGACAGAACTGTTCACATCAGGACCACACCGCTGAGCTCACACCTGGCCTAAAATGCTCCCATCATTCATGGTTGAGCACTGGCTAAGCAGTTCCATCTGATCCAGGTTTGAACTTGAGAAAAACATCAGTGTCTACCTACACTTCAGTCAAAGTAAGGACATTTTGTTTCCTTGTTTCCTTTTTCTGCTGCTTCTAGCTTTTTTAGAGTTCATGGACTTTTTCATGCACATGGACTGCACACCAACACCACATGGACTGCACTGGTTTCAAAAACATGATGGTTGCAACATGTTAACAGCTGCTGCTCAAAGAGAAGTGTTCATGTTTCATGGTTGACATGTTTTTGCTGCTGCTGGATGCATGGATGAATGCATGGGAGTTCCTTATCATTTGCTGGATTTTGATGTTGACACCTGCTGCACTAAGAGAGGTGATCATGTTTCCTGGTTGACATGTTTTAGCTGCTGCTGGATGCATGGATGGATGGATGCATGGGAGTTCCTAATCATTTGCTGCATTTTGATGTTAACACATGGACTGCACACCAACACCACATGGACTGCACTGGTTTCAAAAACATGATGGTTGCAACATGTTAACAGCTGCTGCTCAAAGAGAAGTGTTCATGTTTCATGGTTGACATGTTTTTGCTGCTGCTGGATGCATGGATGAATGCATGGGAGTTCCTTATCATTTGCTGGATTTTGATGTTGACACCTGCTGCACTAAGAGAGGTGATCATGTTTCCTGGTTGACATGTTTTAGCTGCTGCTGGATGCATGGATGAATGCATGGGAGTTCCTTATCATTTGCTGCATTTTGATGTTGACAGCTGCTGCTCAAAGAGAAGTGTTCATGTTTCATGGTTGAACTCATTTGCAGATTATGGCTGAGAACTGTTCAGGAAGAGATTTGTATTTTGTATGCTTTGTCTGTGCTGAAAAAAACATTTCAGTACTGTACCTGTACATGCTGTACTGGTTTTGTGTGTTTATGGATGAATGTGTGGTATAATGTGTTATCTAAGTGTTTGTAAATAAAGTTCTGTGCATGTTTATGGCACAGGATGTCCGCTTGTTCATTCTCATGCCGTTAAATGTGTGTGCGGCGCTCCGTTAGCGGTATAGCCGCGACCTACGGCAGAAACGCGGACCTACAACAGGCACGTGTTTTTGGTCCGCGAGGTACGACAGAATCGACCTAAGTCACACTCGTAGGTCCCAATCCCTGACGTAACTCGAGGGTTCCCTGTATATGTATATATGTATGTATTGGTTTGTGTATGTGTGTGTTGGGGCAATGTGCAAAGTGTATGGTCTCCAAGCTCTCTCCACCCCCGCAGAGACGCACGGTTTGCGTGTACGCACGCGCGCACAGACGAGTTTCTCTTCAAAAATATCCATGTCAAAGCAAAAATAAAAACCGGCTTCTGGAAGAGTAGCGGGTAACGGTGTGATACACCATATACAGGTAGTCCCCGACTTACGAGCGAGTTCCGTTCCTGCGAGTTGCTCGTAACACGAAAATTCGTAAGTTGGAACACGAAGCACGTGTTCTCGTAAGTCCGGATTTTCGCTCGTAAGTTGGAACATTTATGCTAGCGCTACTACGAACACTCGTTTTTCATCAAAAACGTTCATATTAGTTCATAAACATGGTCGGAAACGTGTTTCCAAACGGTTAGCTAACACACTTTCATCTAAAAACACAAAAAAGTGCTGTATTTTTTACAAATTTACTGCTCGTTCGCCAGCTCGTAAGTCTGGACGCTCGTAGGTCAGAGCGCTCGTAAGTCGGGGACTACCTGTATTGACATCCAAACACAAAACGCCCACAAACTTTGAACCAATCAAACGCTCTGAGTCGCATCCTCCATGTCTCACAGTGCTGATTGGGGGCCATGTACAAGACGGTTGTCACCGGGGGATCGCAACGGGAGTGCAGACGGAAGTTGCGCAACCTTTTTTCACTCAAAAGGGGGTAAAAGATGTGCAACAAGAAGTATAAACCAGCCTTAAGTCACTGGAGCAGTGGGGAAGTTCTGGGTTACAAAGGGGGCGTGACATTTTAGTGTACGTCTTCTCAACCCCAGTTAAGAAATCAAAAATCCCTGTTCTGTTAGGACAATTTGGGTCTTAGTATTTCTGTATACCTAGCAACATGGGAGCACCACAGGCCAGGTGGGCTCTGTATTGCGTTGTGATTGGAACATGTCACATAGCCATTGGTGACCTCACTGATCTGTTGAAATCTGATTCAGAACACCCCCATGACTACAGCACCAACTTGTGGTGGCAACTGATGAACAAAACAGCCTACGAAGGTGAAGCTACTAACTGTTATGTCTGTGTCCATCTGCTTTATGTGACCCAAAATTCAGGTCTACGACCAGCAGCCGTGTCCATAGCTCAACAAGCGTGTATGTATGGTCTGAGCACCCACTCAGGAACGGGCAGCTGGGCAAAGCGAAACTACTCAGTGCCACTGTCGAACGAGGTAAAGAACACACACACAGACCTAGACAGACGATTGGCCATGGTATCTATGGGATACAACTTCACTTCAAATTGTACCTCAGACGTGATGCCCCTAACCCAGATGTCCATCAAACTACTTGAACTAATCACGATGTCCCAATTGTCAGCTAGAGCTCTGGTATACTGTGTTTACAACAGCGGGAACCACTCCAGTGGACCTGGTACCCTGGAACTTATGTGAAAAAGTGTATTCCTTCTTTGACACAACAAAACAAAAGAATGCACCGAACTACATCCACTATGTTTTCTGCAAAGCAGGCCTACCATATGTGAACGCCAACTGTTCAGTCAGAAGATGTCATTGACTGCACGCACCTCCTTGAACAAAGAACCTCCAATGTCAGCCTGTAAACGAGAGGATGCAAGGAAATCACTCACTGCAGCATGTCAGTACCAGGTGACAAAGGTTCTCATGTGTTAAATGACTGGTATTCCTTGTGTGGACACAGAGCCTACACAGCATTACCACCTGATTGGGAGGGGCCTTTATACTTTGGTCCCCATGTCCAACCTAACGTTTGTGCTGAGGAAGGCACTGACACCCTCAGCCAACAGGACAAGACGGTCCCCAATGCCTGAGGTAACGAGATAGGGAGGGCTTACCACCACCGGCGTTCCATGGGAATTCAGGATCTGGAATGGAGGAGAAAAGTTCATCCAAGGACTCTTCCCATCTGTGGGAGTCGGTGATGTACAAGCTCACATGGAAATCAACAGGTATGCCCTCCTCCGTCTCATCAACGACACCTATCAGTTGGCAAATGGGACCCTGAACGAACTGAGTGCAATGAAACAGATGATCCTGCAGAACTGTGTTGTCCTCGATCTGCTGTCAGTATCACAAGGTGGCGTGTGTAAAATCATTGGTGAAACGTGCTACACCTACATTCCAGATTAAACAGGAACAGGAGGAGACATCCACAATGCCTTGCATGATCTGAACGATCTCAAAAAGTATGTTGAGAGTGGGACAAAAGGAGCAGACCCCTTCAACCTATGTCATGGTTCACGTCTGGACCATGGTGGCAATTGTTACTGAAGATTTGTGCCCCTTTGCTGACGATCTTCATCCTGTTTTGCATTTCCTTTTCCTGTGTAGTACCATGTTTAAAGAAAATGATGATGAAAACTTTTACAAATGTCCTGATCAGTCTACATCAAGCTCATTTCAATTTAAATAATGAGGCTTACACTCCACTGAAGCCAGTGGGAAACAATGTATGACATCTTGTCTACAGTAAATGCAGAGTAATTCCAGTATTAAAAGTATTTTTAATAAATGGTATTGAAATTATGTTTTAACTTACTTAGGCTACAAATCAAGACTTAGGGTAAAAATCAAGGCTAAACTACTTTACCAAGAAACATGTGGTTTCTTTAAATTCTTTAAACATTTTAGATTTTTGTAGTTTTGATTACTCTTTAAACATTTTAGATTTTCATAGTTTTGATTATTCTTAAAACATTTTAGATTATACTTTTGATTATTCACATATCTTACACATTTTTATGTTTTCAAAAAGTCTATAAAGGACCATGTCCCACCGAGCATGTCCCACCGGGAGGAGACCCAGAGGAAGACCCAGGACACGCTGGAGGGACTATGTTTTTCGGCTGGCCTGGGAACGCCATGGGATTCCCCCGGAGGAGCTGCTCCAAGTGGCTGGGAAGAGGGAAGTTTGGGCCTCCCTACTTATGCTGCTACCCCCGCGACCCGACCCCGGATAAGCGGAAGAAGATGGATGGATGGATGGATATANTTCTTTAAACATTTTAGATTCTTATAATTTTGATTATTCACATATCCTACACATTTTTATGTTTTCAAAAAGTCCATAAAGGACAAAGTTTGCTTTGTGTACCTTAAATAATGATTTCCCATGTTTTGAAACTTATTTCCTATGTTTTAAAACTTATTTCCCATGTTAAAAAAAGGTATCCTCATGTTTTAAAAAGTTATTTCCCATGTTTTAAAAAGTTGTTTTTTAGATTAAAATCTATTTTCAGATTAAAGTTGTTTTCAGACTAAAACTATTTTCAGATTAAATTTATTTTCAGATTGAAAGTTATTTTCAGATTATTATTAACAGATTTAGAAAGAAGACAATTCTCTTCTATTTGTTATTGATTGAAACTTTAGAATTTTATTATTCATTTTTAGATTAATCTTTTCTTTATAAACTTAAACATTTTCTTTTACTCTACTATCCCCCAACATGTGAAGATGAGTCTGAGTCAATAGCAGGCCGTTACTAGCAAGGGGCCCCAGGGCAACAGTGCATCTTTTTCACCTCCAATTTTCTATCAGCCCTGAGTTTTTTTTGTACTGTTCATCTTAATAAACATTTGTCAACAAAGTTTTAAATGATAAAATGGGTGGAATGTTAGAGTATTTCCTATATTGATCATTTTAAACTTGTATTCTCTCATGTACTTCAACGTTTAGACTCTATTAGTGCATGTACACTTAGACTTTATAGTGCTTATGCAAGCATCTTTTTATCTACTTGTCCTGACCAGCAATCTAACAGAAGGTCATGTTGACTGGAAACCAAACAGAATGTTCCAGTTTATGATAAACCTTGCAGTTGTTATTCAAGACGAAAACTGCCACGACTGTTAAAGTGTTTGAACTTTGCACCTGTTGTCACCTACCCTCTAAGTGAATAAAAGGCTGCACAAATCTCAGAACCTTGGGCTTCGTTCTCACACACTGCTGAGGTGATGTCCCCTTTTGCAAAAGCCAAATAACTGATTCTTGTCTCTTGTGTGATCATTTCTTTAAGGGTTTCAGGGTTGAAATAAAACCCATCAGTTTAATTATCTTGTCTTTATCAGAAAAGTCGTCAAAAAGTTCATTGGCAACATCAAGCATGAATGTTTTGGCATACTCACCATCTGTGAATGGCTTTCCGTTTCTCACAATGGCTAAAGCACCAGCAAAACTAGCTGAATTCCAGTCACCTTATTGAGTCCAAACATGGAGGTGCTGCTGACCAGCTTGTACTCTGCACAGTAGCTCTTCACATGCTTTTTTCCTGCTATCCTCCACAGGATAGTTTGATGCAAAGGCAGCATGGTGTGTGTCGAAGTGCCGCTTTATATTTGAGCATTTCATCTATGTAATTTTATCATTGCGTATCAGACACACTGCAGAACCTGCTCTCTCCACAAAAGCAAACACCACTCTGTGGTCAGGCCAGTTAACCGGACGGAAAACTAGCACCCACTGAGCTGTTGAGCCACAACTCAGGAGGGGGAATAGCAGGCTCGCAACCAGCAGCCACATCAAAATTGTTGGCAACTTGTCCAGTCATTGATGTTGTTATGGGCGGTATCTCTGTGACTTGTTTAGTAGACACAGGTTCCATGGTGTCGACCATCACTGAGAGCTGTTTCCAGGAACATTTTGCATCATTGGGGCGTGATTGCCTTCAGTCATGTCATTGGTTGCAGCTCCGGGCAGCCAATGGTCTTTCCATCCCATACATTGGCTATCTAGAGTTGGATGTTAATCTTTGTGATAAGGTGCTTCCGCATTGTGGGATTCTTGTGGTTAAAGATCCCCCTAATGTTGGTTCTTCAGTTCCTGGCATTTTGGGAATGAACATAATTCAGCGCATTTACCAAGAACTCTTTGGGGCACATGGTGGTTCGTTCTTTGACTTGCCTTCAGTTACAAAGTCTCCTGGTCCAGTTGTGGAAGCTCTGCAGCAGTGTCACCAAGCAGCAACTAAGTCCCCAGTGCTGTTAGCTGGTGCTGTTAAGGTCCGGGGCCCTCGAGCTGTGAGGATAACTGGTGGGGTTATGAAATTTGTAGCTGCAACCTGCCCTGAACAATTTACTGGTCAGGTTTTATTGTTCGAGCCCCCAGAGTCTGGCCTACCAGTTGGCTTATTGGCCTCGCCATGTCTCATTCAGGCTGTGCACGGCACTGTTTATGTTCCAGTCTTAAATGTGGGAACTACTGATGTTGTACTTTATCCCCGAACTCGCCTTGGTGTGTTGAGTCAAACTGAAGTGGTTAGCCTACCCCCTGATGTGATAGAAATAAGTCCTGGTGCTACAATTTCTTCTCAGGTGGCTTCTACTTCAGAGCAGAGCTTGATTGAACCTGTTGACTTGTCTGAACTGACAGAAACTGAACAACAGCAGGTTCAGTCACTTCTACAGAAGTATAGCTCTGTCTTTTCGGCTCATGAGGGTGACTTGGGATGCACTAATTTGGTTTCTCATGACATTCCCCTGTTGGATGAAGTTCCGGTCCGGCAGAGGTACAGACGCATTCCTCCCTCAGAGTACGAGGCTGCCAAGTCACACATCAATCAGCTCTTACAGAACCAGGTAATAAGGGAAAGCAGTAGCCCTTATGCCTCTCCCATCGTTCTTGTTAGGAAGAAAGATGGTAGCCTTCGTATGTGTGTGGACTACCGTCAGCTTAACAGCAAAACGAGAAAAGATGCTTTTCCATTGCCTCGCATTGAGGAAAGCCTGGACCATCTCTCCGGGGCCCAGTGGTTTTCCACTCTAGACTTAACCAGTGGGTACAATCAGGTTCCTGTATCAGAACAGGATAAGTTAAAAACTGCTTTTTGCACGCCATTTGGACTCTTTGAGTGGAACCGTATGCCCTTCGGGCTTTGTAATGCACCAAGCACATTCCAACGTCTGATGCAGAGGATGTTTGGGGACCAACAGTGCCAGTCCCTTCTTTTATATTTGGATGACATCATTGTGTTTTCGGGTTCGGTCTCTCAGCACATGGAGCGTTTGGAAGCAGTCCTTGCTCGGCTTCAGAGAGAAGGTCTGAAAGTAAAACTGGGAAAATGTTCCTTTTTCAAACGACAGGTTAAATACTTGGGGCACCTTATCTCAGATAAAGGTGTAGCCACAGACCCGGCCAAGACTGAGGCAGTGGCTAAATGGCCACGTCCCACACAGGTTTCAGAACTGCGCGCATTCTTGGGCTTTGCTAGCTATTACAGGCGTTTTGTGGAGGGTTTTGCTAGATTAGCGGGTCCTCTTCATAGGCTGGTGGCACAACAAGTAGGTACAAAGTCCAGGAAGGGGTCTGGTCAGGCTTTTCAATCTGCTTGGACATCAGAGTGTGAGGAGAGCTTTGAGGCTTTAAAAGCAAAATTAACATCTGCACCAGTGTTGGCATATGCTGACTTTTCACGCCCTTTTATTTTAGAGACAGATGCCAGTCTCAGTGGACTTGGGGCAGTGTTGTCACAGGAAATGGAGGGTGGAGTAAGGCCCATTGCATACGCCAGTCGAGGTCTTAACCCTTCCGAGCGCAACATGGCTAATTATAGCTCTATGAAGTTGGAGTTCTTGGCTTTAAAATGGGCCATGGCTGAGAAATTCAGGGAATATCTTTTGGGCCATCGGTGCGTGGTCTATACAGATAACAACCCTTTGAGTTATCTTCATTCAGCCAAGCTTGGTGCAGTGGAGCATCGCTGGGCTGCTCAACTTGCTGCATTTGATTTCGATATTAAGTATCGTTCTGGACGCAGCAATGACAATGCTGATGCCCTTTCCCGCCAGCCGATGTCAGGTAATGGCTTGGAAGAACTTTTGTCGGGCACCTCCATCCCAGAGGCTCTTCGGTGTGCCCCATGTCCTGTTCCAGTGGCTGCAACTCAATTTGTGACCACCGTTTTACCGTCTCATTCTGTGTCTGACCTTCGCACTTTGCAGGAAGCTGACCCCCTTCTGAAGGACATTTTGGGTTTTTGGAAGAGGCAGGTTTATCCTACTCCCGAGGAGAAACGGCGATTTCCCAAACTGTCCTTGGTTCTTTTAAAAGAGTGGGGTCGTCTTGTCGCAAGAGATGGTGTGGTGTACCGTCAAGTCCATCGGTCAGATGGGGGTGAGGAAATTTTACAACTGATTTTGCCATCAGTTCTTAAACCGACTGTTTTGACTCAGTTACATCAGGAACATGGACACCAGGGTGTGGAACGCACCGCTGAGTTGGTGAGACAGCGCTGTTACTGGCCCGGAATGTCTAATGACATTAAACAGTGGGTACAGGAGTGTCAACGGTGCCAGGTTGCTAAAAATGTAACATCTGGCTCGGGCACTTTTATGGGTCATCTGTTGGCTTCTCGGCCGAACGAGATTGTTGCCATGGACTTTACTATGTTGGAGCCTTCACGGAATGGCTTGGAAAATGTTCTGGTACTTACTGATGTATTTACTAAATACACAGTTGCTGTTCCAACTCGGGACCAGAAAGCGGCTACCGTCGCTCAGGTTTTGCTCAATGAATGTTTTTTTAGATTTGGGGTTCCAAGCCGCATTCATTCAGATCAGGGTCGGAGCTTTGAGAGTGCATTGATTCAGCAGCTTTGTAACATGTATGGAGTTAAAAAATCGCGCACTACCCCTTACCACCCTGCTGGAAATGGGCAGTGTGAGCGTTTTAATAGAACACTTCATAACCTGTTGCGCACTCTACCAGTGTCTAGGAAGCAGGATTGGGCTTCCAGTCTTCCCCAAGTACTGTTTTGTTACAACACTGCCCCCCATCAGAGTACTGGGGAGTCCCCATTTTTTCTCATGTTTGGCCGTGAACCTCAGCTGCCTGTGGATTTCTTGTTGGGTCGTGTTCAGGATCCTACACCAGGTGAGGTGGTGGACTGGGTGGCTGAACATGGGATTAGATTAACTACGGCTTTTCATCATGCTCAGGATCACTTGTTGGCAGCTGCAGGGCGTAGAAAACAGCATCATGATCAAGGCATACGGCAGGTTCCATTACAAGAGGGACAGTTGGTTTACATGCGTGATCATTGTAGCTTCTCTCAATGACAACACCGAGCACGGCTTCTTTGTTTAAACGGGCGCCTTTATTGATGCCGTGAAAAACTACAGAAATAAGACAAAGTACAGAAATAAAACACAAGCTTTAGGTACAGTACTGAGCAATGAGTAAAACATGCTTTAACAAAGGAAATATGTACCTCGTGGCCGCTTGTCATTAAAGAAGTCAAAGAAGTCCTAAGCGAGCGTTTCTCGTCTTATGCATTCTAAATAAACATGTAAAATATTAGAACATCGCGACAGATGTATTACAACAGTTATAAATACCTTTTAAGTTAATGAACTGTCGAGGCTGCTTGCTGCACGCCTCTCGTGTCTCCAGGTGAGTGTGTGTGTGTGAGTCGAGCACGGCAAATCCCGCCCCTCTCTTCCGGTCACACAAATCTCGCGATAACTGTACTACCAATTAATCCTTCACTACAGAATAAATGCATCTTGTACAAATATCACATTCTCAAGGTATGAGCTAAACGAGTTAAACCCAAAATATTATAACTGCTAAAAAACAAATATTAATTCCCCTTTTAATGCATAAATCGTTTTCAGCGACACTTACACTCCCACCTAAATCACCAATTGGCTATCAATGTGATTTTAATGAGTGTCGGTCTTAGTCTATTTTACTGTGCGTGTCAGTCTCAAGTAAGGTCACTACCTTGTGAATAGGCCTTTCTAGTCTTTGATTTCACCTTTTGAACCTTGCCATAATGACCTTCTAAAGTCTCTTCTACTAAAGCTAGTTTCCGTTTACATCTTGGGGTATTATCTTGTAGGATCACAGTGTCGTTCGCTTGCGGGTTCCATGAAACTTTCTGCCATTTCTGTCGCCTTTGGAGGTTTGTGGCCTTTCTGTATCCTCTACACTCGCTACAGTCGTAGATGTGCGAAGAGACCATAGTTCTACATCCTAGAATCCATATGCCATTTACACGCAGTTCATTCATAGTCACGCCTCTTCCTTGGTGATGTACACGTTCATGGTAGTGTTTGATGAGGAGGGCTGACACATGAGATTTCTTGGGGAGAATTGCGGGGTGCTTGATATGATGTAAGGCTGATCGGGACGACCTTCCTCCCACCCTGAGAACATTGGACTTATCCAAGAAAGCATTTAGCTGCTTTAGTTTGTTATGCTTGCTCAGATACATTTCTTTCTGAGATCTAATTTTCTGTATTTCTTTAATAAAAGCCTTTCTTTGCGCTAGCTTGATAATGAACATTTCTGTGTCTCTTCTCTCTTCAAGATCTGTTACTTGGTTTGTTCTTTGTTGAACACCCTTAAACTCTTTGATGAACCGCTTGAGTCTAGCAATAGCCTTTACAGCTCTCGGCCAATCAGAGAACTTCTTTAAACGCTCTAGCACTGGATTCACGTCCATTGACTGTGCTGTTGGTGTACGATCTTTACTGAGTTGAAAATCTGTTTTGGGTAGTAATGGGAGTTTGCAGTGCCCCTTTTTTTCGCACTATGCCTTTGGTCGCCTTTGACCTGAGCTTGTCTTCCTGTGAGACTGAGTGGTTGTCTTGGGTGTTGCATACAAAGTGCACATGTTGTTTGGGTTCAGCTGCTGATTGTGACACAGGGGTTTCTTCGCGAACAATGATTCTGTGACTTGTGCTGATGACGTCTTTATGATTTTGAACTTGAGATGAGCCACCAACTATGCTCCAGCCAAGGTCGGTTAACTGTGCATAAGGTTGGTTCTCACTGCCTGCAAGAACTTCTCGTGGTAAGAGGGCTTGTTGACAGTTGTAGCCAATAAGGAGACCAACCTTACATTCGAGCATCGGAGGTATCTTATCCGCCAACCTTTCGAGATGTGGCCACTTTAAGGCGGTTTCAGACGTTGGGATATGTGATCTATTAACAGGGATGAACTCTCTTGTGTAGACTGGTGGCAATGTGATTCTCTTTTCATGCTTATATCCTCTGACTTGAAGGTTTACCAGCTTATCACATGGTATTACTGTTGACTTGGCGGACATAGTTGACAGTCGCAGATTGACTTTACCTTTATCCGTGTCAAGATCTTGAGCTACTTCATCCAAGATGAAGGATGTATCACTTTGTGAGTCGAGGAGGGCATATACTAAAACTTCTTTGTTTGGGTGAATTTTTGATGAAACCCAGACAGGTACTATAGAGGACGTTAATGTACCTGAAGTTGATCGGGTTACTCTATTAGAGATCGCTGGCTCAGCTTCTTCTTCTTGGGTGTTATCGTTCGTTGCAGATATTACCCTTTTACGTTCAACGAACTTGTCGTCGTGTAAACATGTAGGATGTTTTCTTTGACATTTTTCACATGTGCTCCTGGTATCACACTCCTTCGAATGATGTCCTCTCTTTAAACATCCAAAACACAGCCTTTCTGCTTGTGCAAACTTGATACGGTCTTGGACAGGGTTTTCCGTGAACTTGAAACATTTATCAAGTGTGTGACCATTTCCTTTGCAGAAAAGACAGGTTATAGTATGTGTGTGGCTTGAGTCTGTTGCTAATGTTCTTGCTTGAATGACTTGGCTTCTTGAGTGTTTGGGTTCACTCATTTCCAAACCTTTTAGAGCTTGTACTGAGGCTATGGGATCACAGGCTATGTCAGCTTCAGTGGATATAAAATCAACAAACATGTGAAAGGATGGGTATTTTTCATCAACGTCCTTTCTTGTTGTTTTCCATAGCTGTCCGGCTCCATCTTGTGGTCAGCCACTCTGGAAGTTTTAGCAAAAGTTTCTGAATTTCCATACAGTCATTGAGAACCTCCAATGCTGTTACGTGTGACATTGCAGCTTCACAAGTCTTAAGGAAGTCAGCAAACTCTCTCAACTCATTTCCATCTTTAGTATTTATTTTAGGCCAATTGTTAAGTTTGTCTCTAAAACATTTTCCTATGGTGAATGGACTTCCAAAACGCTTTTCTAGCACCTTCCAAGCTGAATCATATGCATCATCTGTGCCTACTAAGAGAAGGTCTTCAACTGCTCTCTTTGCTGGTCCACCGAGGTATCTTTTGAGATAATAAAGTTTCTCGTTCTTTGGAATGTTTTTTCTTTCTATCAGGATTTCAAATGACAACTGCCAGTCTTTAAACTTTAAAGGGTCGCCAGTAAACAATGCAGGTTCTGGAGTTGGAAGGCGATTAGCATTTATTGCTTCTGCTAGTATGCTAGCTAGCTCGTAATTTAGCTGTTGTTGAATTGCAACCGATGAGACTTGTGTGGCTGGAGGGATGAATGGCGGGCTTGACGCTTGGAGTGTTTGGTTTGTGGTGGCCTCAGATTGTTCACCAGGATCTGGTTGAGCTTGGTTTAAGACTGTAGGACTGTGCAACACAGACCCAAAGGACGCTTGTGTGACTTGTGGGATGAATGGTGGGCTTGATGCTTTAAGTGTTTGGCTTGTGGTGACCTCAGCTTGTTCACCAGGAGCTGGTTGAGCTTGGTTTAAGACTGTAGGAATGTGTAACACAGGTCCAAGGGGAGCTTGTGTGACTTGTGGGATGCGTGGTGGGCTTGATGCTTTGAATGTTTGGCATGTGGTGACCTTAGGTTGGTCTCTAGGATTTGGTTGAGATTGGTTTACGATCACAGGAATGTGTGGTGTATATCTAAGGCTCGTAGCATTGTGGGCTTGGGTCAAACTTGAAATTTGAAAGGGAATGTGTGTTATGGTAGGGATTGCTTGAATTCCATTTTCTATTTTAATACTGCTTAGTAAACTCTGAACTTCAAAAATACTTTCACCTTCATCATAAACCTTTGCTCTAGCCTTTGCTGCATTCAGTTTTTTAACTTCTTCCAAGCGTGCAATTTTTCTGCGTTGCTCTTCCATTAATTGCTTTTCTTCAAGATTCTGCTGGTCAATTACTCTTTGTCTTTCGAGCTTCTGACGTTCTAACCTTTGTAGTTCAGCTGTTACTCTTTCTTGCTCCTCCATTACTGCTAATACTTCCTTGGATGCAGCTGCCTCTGCCTCCGCTTCCAGTCTCTTGCTTAGTTGTGAGCATGATTGAAATGAACTACCTTTAGACCTTTGTGATCTTGACCTTGACGTAGTGCTTTCAGATCCTAAGCACGATCCTACATCTGGCCACGGATCTTCTTCGCTTTCTACAAAGTCTCCCTGTAGCTGTTTTTCAGCTCTTTTGACAATGTATGTAGAAAGTGAAGTACATGCATCAACTTTACGCCTTGTGTCTGCATCAGGAGGTTGTATTTGTCGCATTTGTTCGTAGATGGTTTGTACGTTTGTGCAGGTGGTGTTTAAGTCTTTAATCAGCTCCTTTAATTCACTATCAGAAGCTTTCCTTCTTAGTGTTGCTTTGCTCAGTTTTGCATCACATTTCCATCTTTCAAAGGCGGCTACATATTTGTTTTGAAGGCTCCTGAGTTTCTCCTCCTGAAGCTCTTTGCCTCCTTCTGTTAATGTTCTTAGCCTTTCGCTTCTACGAACAGTCTGTGTGTCTGGGATTTGCTCATTAACATTTTCTTCTACTTCAGTATGTGATACAGCGTGGAGCTCTTTATGATCCTTGTCGGTCATCTTGTGAGTCTGGATAGATTTCACTCAATGTGCTATGTTCAAATTATAATACTCTTTCAAACTTGTAACTTACAACTTAACTATTACCTTGTGATTACTGTTACCTTTTACCTTAACTAATGAGCTTCACTCTTAGTACAGATGTGCTTCAGCTTCAGGAACTCTGTAAATTTCACACTTAAGTTTGATTCTAAGCAAAACAAAATTGTTTCCTTAAATCACTTTGAAGTCCAGTAGAAATTAGTTATTATTTGACAAAGTTGTTAAACACTCAACATGGACGAGAAATGGTAAAATTTGGGTTATTGAAAAAGAAGGACAACAGCCAAAAATGATAAGAGAGTTGAATGACTTGGAAAGATTGAGATGAGCCTATGTAATGAACACAAAAAACAAGTCATGAAACTTCTTACTCACAAAAAACAAGTCATTAATTTTCTTACTCATAAAATTGATAAAATAAACATAATGGCAAACAACATCATCAAATGATGGAAACGCATGATGAATTAGAATTTAAAATATACAATGTCGATGATGTCATTAATAGAAATCTTTTTCCGACCATAAAAAATAGTGAATATTATAATATTGAACAGTATAACAAAATTGATATGGCAAATGGGACTCTTTCAATAATTCATCTTAACTGTAGAAGTCTGAATACAAAAATTTCTGAAATACAAGAGTATTTAAAAAAATTTAACACACCTTTTACAATCATAGCACTGTCTGAGACATGGTTAAATGATGGAAATATACATAACGCTCACATTGAAGGATATGAAATATATTACACGAATAGAAAGAATAAAAGAGGTGGAGGAGTGGCTTTATTTGTTAACTCTGACATACAGTGCAGATTGCATAGTGAAATGTCATTAGTTGTCGACGATATAATGGAAATTATAACAATAGAAATAATAAATACTAATAGTAAAAATATAATAATAAGTTGTGTATATCGATCTCCAGGATCAAGAATAGAATTATTCACGGACAAACTAAATGAACTACTAGTTAAGACCTGTAACAAAAATGTTATTTTATGTGGAGATTTTAATATTGATCTTGGAAACACAACTGATTCAAATAACCTCAACATATTTACAGATTCAATGTATAGTATGAGTTTATTCCCTTTAATTAACAACCCGACAAGAATTACATCTCACAGTGCAACTACAATTGATAACTTTTTTACAAATATCATAAATGGTGTTATGACAAGTGGTATTTTGATGACAGATATAAGTGATCACTTACCAATTTTCATAACTTATATAAATGCTGATATTGATAAGATAATTCCCAGAAATAAAAATAAATTAATAAACACATCAAAAAAAGCATTGGATAGATTAAAAAAAGACTTAGATAAACAGAATTGGGAAGGTGTTTATGTGGACGATGTAAATAAATCCTATGAAGAATTTATGAACATACTGGAAGTTTTGTACAATAAGAATTGTGTGCTAATAAAGAATAAACAAACAAAGAAAAAAGTAGATCCACCATGGATGACTAATGGATTGAGAAACGCATGCAAGAAAAAAAAAATCTATATTCATCTTTCCTGAAATCCCGAACAAGTGATTCAGAATGCAAATATAAAAAGTATAAAAACAAATTAGTGACGATTATTAGGAAACAAAAGAGGGAATATTACAGTAAATTATTACATGAAAAAAGGGGTGATATGAGAGCAACATGGCAAGTATTGAATAGTGTTTTGAATAAAAATAAGGTTGGTAGTGGTATTTCTAAATATTTTATTGAGAATAACCAAGAAATTCATGATGAAAATGAAATTGTTAATGGATTTAATAATTATTTTGTTAATGTAGGATCTAACCTTGCAGAAAAAATACCAAAATTAGATAGAAATGTGAGTCACTTAATAAATAGTCCTGTAAATAGTATGTTTCTGAGAGAAACGGACAATGAAGAAATAATAATGATGGTTAAATCATTACCCAACAAGAGATCTAAAGATAGTGAAGATATGGATATGATGGTCGTAAAAGAAATAATTGGCCATGTTATAGAACCATTTACATACATATGCAATTTGTCGTTCTCAACGGGTATTTTTCCAAACAGAATGAAAATAGCTAAAGTGGTTCCACTTTATAAGAATGGCGACAAATGTCAATACAACAACTATAGACCAATATCTCTGCTGCCACAGTTCTCTAAAATCTTGGAAAAACTGTTTGCATCCAGATTTGATCTCTTTCTTGAAAAACATAATATTCTAAGTAATAGTCAATACGGGTTTAGATCAAAAAATTCAACTTCATTGGCTTTAATGGAGTTAATGGAACACATTACCACGGCAGTAGATCAAAAGCAATACTGCGTCAGTGTGTTTGTTGATCTTAAAAAGGCATTTGACACGATTGATCACACAATACTACTAGAAAAATTGAATAAATATGGCATTAGAGGACCGGCTCTGCAGTGGTTACATAGTTATTTAGAGAATAGAAAACAATTTGTACAGATAGATGAAACAAGATCTAACCTTTGTGAAATATCATGTGGTGTACCGCAGGGATCCGTACTTGGTCCTAAGTTGTTTATATTGTATATTAATGATTTAATGGATGTTTCGTGTGTTCTTCAATGTGTTCTTTTTGCCGATGACACTACATTCTTTTATTCTGGTAATAACCTGGAGCAAATGTTGGAATTGATGAAGAAGGAATTTATTAACATACAAAACTGGTTTAATTTAAATAAGTTATCACTAAACATTCAAAAAACAAATTATATGATTTTCGGTAATAAAAAGGTAACAACTGAAGTTCCTTTCAGCATCAACGGAGTTGAAATATGTAGAGTAAATGAAATTAAATTCTTGGGTGTGATTATTGATGAGAGATTGTCATGGAAGCAACACATAAATTATGTTAAAATTAAATTATCCAAATCCATTGGAGTACTATATAAGGTAAAGGACTTACTTGATGATAAATCTTTGTTTTTGCTGTATAGTACATTCATACTACCACATTTAATTTATTGTGTTGAAATTTGGGGTACAGCATGCAAAACTACAACGAAACCTATTTTTATTTTACAGAAAAGAGCTTTAAGGATAATAACTAGAACGCATTATCATCATCCATCTGGTGTGTTGTTTTATAAATTGAAGTTATTAGGATTTTATGATTTGGTGGAATATTATATTTTCTTACTATTATATAAAGCACAAAATAACATTCTACCTTCAAATATTCAAAAACTCTTTGTAAAAAGGATAAGTAGTTATAATTTAAAGGGTAAAGAAATTTTTGTTATACCACAATACAGAACAAGTTTAAGGGGCCGATTTACTTCAATATATGGAATTGGTATTTGGAATAGATTGGACTATGATGTGAAGGTTGTACAGTCAATGTCTATATTTAAAAAAATGATCAAGAATGTATTGTTGAGAAACTATGTGTAAATGTTATATACTCAAAATCGCTCAAAATTGGTTAAATAATTTACTAATTACTAATATGATTTATGGATAATCTTGTTTAAAATGATTGTTTGAATGGAATTTTGTTTTTTACAAAAAGGGGCAGAAATTATAAGATTATTTTCTTCTTCTGCTTCCTTTCATTTTAAATTTGTTCTTTATTTTTCTGAATACTTTGTAAATTTTTTGTTCTTTTGTATTTTTTAAAAATTTAAAATGAATGAATAAACAAACAAACAAACAAACAAACTTATTGTGGCTTTGAACTTAACCTTTAGCTTAACCACTTATTCTATTTAAACAATGTTTTGCTTAAATCACTTCCGGTAGAAATTAGTTATTCTTTGACAAAGTTGTTACAGAGACTTATTGTGGCTTTGAACTTAACCTTTGAACTTAACCACTTATTCTGTTTAAACACTGTCCTTTTAATTTCCACCTTATTCACACTTGATTTGATTTTAAACAACACAAATTATTTCCTTAAACAACGATACATCACTTTGAAGTCTAGTAGAAATTAGTTATTCTTTGACAAAGTTGTTACAGAGACTTATTGTGACTTTGAACTTAACTTTGAACCACTTATTCTGTTTAAACAATAGCCGTGTTTCCATCAAGGTTTCTAGGTGCGCATTTTGAAGTATCGCAGCAGAAAAGCTTAATGGAAACGGCAAAATACGAAGTTACTTCCTGAAATTCGCCAAAAAGTTTATACGCTCGCTTGAGGTGGTTTTTGGGAGCTGCGAAACCGAGCAGCTGCGCAAAACGACAGATGGAAACACATTTGCCGACTCGTGCTGCCGTAGCGCACATTCACGTCACGTGACTGATCAGCTGTTTCCGCTCCGAACAACATGTAACTCGCTAAAACTAGTTGGCATGACAGAATAAATACAACTCGCCCGATAGCAACACGTACCTGAAATATTCTCTCCATTTTGACGAGATGTGTGGCCGGGTTCTGTTTTCAACCGCTACTTCCTGTTTACTCTCTGGTCTACTGTAGACATGCGCAGTGCTGACGTCTGACGTAATGACGCTGACGTCTGACGTAATGACGCTGTGCGCGGCTTGGAAGAAGCGCTTCAAGCCAGCAGATGGAAACACTTCTGCTCTGCATTAATTTGTATTTACATATTTGCGAGGTAGCTCAAAATACGAAATGAAAATGGATGGAAACACAGCTACTGTCCTTTTTGTTAATTTCCACCTTCACTTCAGTTGCATTTGCTGGGCTGGGCTGCTTGTGTGCGTTGCTTAGGAGGTGGCGCCCTCTTGAGTTTGTACCACCGCAGTATCATCTTCAGCTGCACACATGGCTTTTCTTTCTCGCCGGCTGGTGGCGGTAGAGTTTTTCACTGTAGCTTCTCTCAATGACAACACCGAGCACGGCTTCTTTGTTTAAACGGGCGCCTTTATTGATGCCGTGAAAAACTACAGAAATAAGACAAAGTACAGAAATAAAACACAAGCTTTAGGTACAGTACTGAGCAATGAGTAAAACATGCTTTAACAAAGGAAATATGTACCTCGTGGCCGCTTGTCATTAAAGAAGTCAAAGAAGTCCTAAGCGAGCGTTTCTCGTCTTATGCATTCTAAATAAACATGTAAAATATTAGAACATCACGACAGACGGATGTACGATGTATTACAACAGTTATAAATACCTTTTAAGTTAATGAACTGTCGAGGCTGCTTGCTGCACGCCTCTCGTGTCTCCAGGTGAGTGTGTGTGTGTGAGTCGAGCACGGCAAATCCCGCCCCTCTCTTCCGGTCACACAAATCTCGCGATAACTGTACTACCAATTAATCCTTCACTACAGAATAAATGCATCTTGTACAAATATCACATTCTCAAGGTATGAGCTAAACGAGTTAAACCCAAAATATTATAACTGCTAAAAAACAAATATTAATTCCCCTTTTAAGAAAAGATGGCCGCGCTCAGACCAGCCGCAGCTTCATGGGCTCCCCCAGTTTCTAGTAATTTTAGTAATTTTAATAGTGCTTTTGTACCTGACTCTGCGCGTCTTTTGCGGGTGAATTATAGCCGAACTGAGCTGTTGAGAATTGGAGCGGATTTACCACAAGGCACAGCTGAAATCAGCAACGAACTCAAATCACAGCTCGGAAGATTGGAACTGCTACGAACATCTTTCTGGAAGCAGATGCGCTCCGGAGGAAAAAAGAGAAAGCGATGCTCTCGAGAAATAAAGCGTGGATGTCGAGCAGGAATTATGACGAGACTGCGAGCAGACGCTAAAACCGGGAAACCCCCGATGCCGGCTATTTTCCTGTCCAATGTGCGCTCGTTAGACAACAAAATGGATGAACTTCGTTTGAGGGTGACCACGTCGGAGGAGATGAGGAGATGCTCGGTGCTTTGCCTCACTGAAACGTGGATCAATTAGGACACTCCTGACTCTGTTTATGAGCTGGACGACAAGCTAATTTTCAGAACGGACCGGTGCACCGAGACTACGGGGAAAACACGAGGCGGTGGCGTTTGTATTTACGTGAACAAAGATCGGTGCACGAACTGTGCCGCTATCAGCAGGATCAGCTCAGCTGCTGTGGAGCTTTTAACAGTAAGATGTCGACCACACTACATGACCCGCGATTATTCAGTTCTTCTTATCAGCACTGTTTACATAGCACCCGATGCTAATGCTAAGGACGCTCAGGAAGAAATTCATGACCTACTCACCTCGCTGCAGTGTAAATATCCTGAAGGGCTTTTCATTGTTTCCGGGGACTTCAATCACGTGGATTTACAGGTCTCTCTTCCAACCTTCAATCGGCACGTCTTTACAGCAACACGAGGAAACAATACGCTAGACCAGGTCTTCACGAATGTGAAGGGGGCGTACACAGCGAAGCCACGCCCATCGCTCGGAGCTTCCGACCATAAATCCCTGTTATTGGTCCCAAAACAGCTTCCCCCACTCAGGCGTTCCAAGCCGGAACAAAGAGTAATCACGATGTGGCGTGAGGACAGTTCCCCCATGCTGAGAGACTGCTTTGAAAACACAAACTGGTCTGTCTTCAAAGAGGCAGCCACCCAGGGGAGCTCAATTGACCTGGAGCTTTATGCTTCCTCAGTCCTGGGTTACATCAGTACATGCGCTGAAAATGTAACCATAAGAAAGTATATCAAATGTTACCCCAATCAAAAACCGTGGCTAAATAAGGAGGTCCGCACCCTGCTGGCAGCTAGGAACACTGCATTCAAGTCTGGAGATTCTGAGGAGATGAGAAAGTGCAGGAATGAACTGAAGAATGGCATTAAAAAAGCCAAAGCCGCGTATGCTCAGAGGATCGAGGGACAGTTCACCTCACATGACCCACGGAGCATGTGGCAGGGCATCAAATGCTTGACAGATTACAAGGGCAAAAGCAAACAATGCCCCAGGGACCCATCTCTGCCTGATGCCCTCAATAAGTTTTATGCACGTTTTGAAGATCCAAACAGACCAGCTAGCACCAGACTCACCTCATCACCAGACGAGGAGCACCTCAAAGTGACCGCAGCAGAAGTGAGAGGTAGTCTCAGAAGGATCAACCCTCATAAAGCTACGGGTCCAGACAACATCCCAGGGAAAGTTCTGAAGGAATGTGCGGACCAGCTCTGTGAGGTGCTGGCTGACATCTTCACCACCTCACTTTCACTGGAGTCAGTTCCCACCTGCCTGAAGACTGCCACCATCATCCCAGTCCCAAAGAGCTCCACAGTGACTGGTCTGAATGACTATAGACCGGTGGCTCTCACCCCGATAGTCGCTAAATGTTTTGAGAAACTGGTCATGTCCCACATCAAGACAACCGTCAACATCAGCGAGGACCCTCATCAATATGCATACCGCGAGAACCGATCAACAGAGGACGCCATCTCCTCTGTGGTCCACACTGCTCTCACCCACCTGGATCAGAAGGACTCATACGTGCGTCTGCTCTTTGTGGACTTCACATCTGCCTTCAACACCATGATCCCCCAAACTCTGATAGACAAACTATCTACACTTGGACTAAGCCCCTCCATCTGTAACTGGGTACTAGACTTCTTAACAAACAGACCACAGTCCGTGAAGATCCACAACTTCTCCTCCTCCACCATAACCCTCAGCACTGGCTCTCCTCAAGGATGTGTGCTGAGCCCTCTTCTGTTCACTCTGCTCACATATGATTGTACAGCCACACATCCAGGCTGTCATATTGTTAAGTTTGCAGATGATACAGCTGTGGTGGGATGCATCACAGATAATGATGAATCCAGCTACAGACAGGAGGTGGAGCACCTGGAGAGCTGGTGCAAAGAGAACAACCTTCACATGAATGTGAAGAAGACGAAGGAGATGATTGTGGACTTCAGAAGGAACAAACACACCCACACCCCACTGTACATAGGTGGATCTGCGGTGGAGGTGGTCTCCAGCTACAAGTACCTGGGTGTACACTTGAATGATAACCTCAGCTGGAGCAACAACACCACCAGCCTGATCAAGAAAGGTCATCAGAGACTCTACTTCCTCAGACGGCTGAGACGAGCTGGTCTGAGAAGCTCAGTCCTCAACTCCTTCTACAGGTGTGCAGTGGAGAGCATCCTGTGCTCCAGCATCAATGTGTGGCATGGAGGCTGCACAGTTGCAGAGAGGAAAGCTCTGCAGAGAGTGGTGAAGGCTGCACAGAAGTCTGTAGGAGTCAGTCTCCCCACCATCACAGACATTTACACCTCCAGATGCAGGAAAAGAGCCACCTGCATCATGAAAGACCTCACTCACCCAGCACATTCACTCTTCGCACCACTCCCCTCAGGACGGAGGTTGAGGAGCATCAAATGTAGAACCACTAGACTGAGGAACAGCTTCTACCCTGAGGCTGTCAGACTCATGAATAAATAAATAATAAGAATAAACACTGCAAAATATCACATCATGCTGATGCTGATCTGTTTCTTGTTGCTGTGTTCATCTGTGACCATCTGCTCATAATGACTCATGTTCGTGCTGCTGTTTTAATGATGTTTTTCTACTACATTAGGGCTTAGTGTATTACTAGCTGATGTCTCTCTTAGTTAATCCTAGATGTTATTACTGTTTTTCTCTTGCATATGTTGTTAGATGTAACTGGGACCCTGTGTACATAATCTCGTTTTCATCACATGTACTACATGCGGTGCAAATGACAATAAAGACTCTCTGACTCTGACTCTGATAAATCGTTTTCAGCGACACTTACAATCATAGTGTTAGAGGTCGTCATAAAATCCAGGACCTCTTTAACTCAGTTATCCATCAGGTTGTGAGAGCTCCAACGGCTGGAGAGCAGGTTTATACTGTGGCTCCTGTGAGTGACTTGCAGAGGACTCGAAATGTGCATCGGGATATGCTGAAGGCTCGGGTTGGGCCAGAGCCCACACCTGCACCCCTGCAGTCAAAACCTACCTTGCCTACAAGGGAGTTGGATGACTCTGTGGAGGATGATTTGTGCTTGTTGGTCTCTGATACTTATGTACCTACTAGCTCCACAGCCACAGGGTTGCTTCCACCGGTCGCTTTAGGAAACGGTCACCCTGTTCAAACTTTTGAGGCAGTTCCTCCATCCTTGCGTCGTACTGCCCGTTTAGGGGCAGGACAGCATTCAAATGTCCATCACCTTCCTCGACCTGTGGGTTATGCGGCAGGAACTAGTCAGCCAGTTTCCAACGCACAGTTTGCCATTTTTCGCCCGTGGTGCTGAAGTGTGCAGGTCCATCGTCGGGGCGACGATGCAACATCGGGGGGTAGAATGTGGTGAGATGGTGTTCCACCACACCCCCCCCCTCCACCCTGTGGAGCAGGTGTAGCCATTTGCACACCGTTGATTGATGGGCGGGGCAGATGCCTTTATATTGAGCAGGCTGCTGTGGGGTGCGAGTATCTTTGTTTCCTTCACTACAGTCGGCTGCTTTATTTTGCTTGTGTTCTGGATCTGCTCATCTGAGATCGTAAGTGCCAGTTTTTCAATCAGTTACTGGGATCGTGTTGGGCTTTTGGGGTGTTACACCTGTCGTGCGTTTCTGCAGTGTTGTTCTGCTGGCGTTGCCGGCTGTGGCTGTGGGTTGTTGTAGCGTGCGGCTTCCTTTTGGTCCTCACCTGCTGACCTGTTTCCTCCCTGGTTTGGCTGTGTTTCCACCTCTGGGTAAGCTGCCTGCAATTTAGACTTAATTTTATCCTGAATCCACAATAATGGGTTTTCTGTTTTAGGCACCAGCTTTTACTGTTTTGGAGTTGCAGCGCTGTGGACACTCTGCTGTCTTGTCCTGTCTTTCCCTGGTTGTTCGGCCCACTCTCATCAAAACCTGGACTGGTCGGGCAGGTGTTGGGGGCAGGGCATCACATCACTCCGTTGAAGAGCTCTTGAACTGGAAGACGACAACGACCGGTTATGGTTCCAAAGTGTTTTCCATTATTTGAGTCTTCCTTCTTTTAAAGGACTGAGTGATGGACTGGAAACCTTGGTTTTAAAAGGATTGTTTTATTGAAACTGTTTTATTAAATATTTTAACTTTGCAAAAGTCTGTTCTGGTGTTCTGGTGTATAATTTAAAGGAGCAAGAACTCCACCTTCTGGTCACAAAAGCATACAAAAATAAAAAAATACATATAAAAGTACCAGTCTCATTGCAGGTGTGTTAAAATGCCATATATCAAGATCACGTGTTAAAAGCCAAGGTATAAAAGTGTGTTTTTAAAAGAGATTTAAAAACAGGAAGAGAGGAGGCCTGTCTGACACTCAGGGGTAAGTTGTTCAACAGTCTGGGAGCAACGACAGCAAATGCTCTGTCACCTCTGAGTTTCAGCCTAGTATTGGGCACTGTCAGCAGCAACTGGTCAGCTGATCTTAGAGATCGGGGAGGGCAGGAGGGCTGAAGCAGCTCAGACAAATATGGTGGGGCAAGGTTGTTCAGGCATTTAAAAGCAAACAGCAAAAGTTTTAAATGAATTCTGTAGTGCACAGGGAGCTAGTGAAGGGACGCCAGGATGGGAGTAATATGCTCGCGCCTACGGGTCTGAGTTAACAGGCGAGTAGCAGAGTTCTGCACAAGCTGCAGATGGGCAAGAGAGGTCTGGCAAACTTCTGAACAACACTGCTTATCTGTTTATCAAATTTAAAATCAGACTCAAACTTCACCCCCAGATTGGTGACAAGAGTCCCTGAGATAACATGACAGTGAGCCAAGATCTATGCTGAAAGAAGGATAGCAACTCGGTCTAAACATCATGACTTCAGTCTTGTTCTCATTTAAGACTAAGGAAGTTTAGCGAAAACCATGCTTTAACATCATTAAGGCAGTGTGTAAGTTGCTGGAGTGTATTGTTTTTTTTGCCAGGGGAAGATAGATCTGGCAATCATCAGCATAGAAATGAAAAGAAATGCCATGTTTTCTAAAAATTGAGCCAAGTGGGAGTAAATAAAGAGCAAATAAAAGAGGGCCAAGGATGGAGCCCTGGGGTATGCCGTGTGGAAGAGGAGCAGTGGAAGACATAAAACTGTCTATTTTTACACAAAAACTCCTATTGGTTAAATAGGACCTAAACCAATTGAGAGTGACATCCCTGATGCCCACACAGTGCTCAAGATGAGATATTAAAATCCTGTGGTCAACAGTGTCAAATGCAGCAGACAAATCTAAAAGCAATAAAACAACAAACTTTCCTGAATCTGTTAAAAGGAAAATATCATTAGAAACCCTCAAAAGTGCACTCTCTGTACTGTGGCGGGCTTTAAACCCAGCCTGAAATGGCTCAGTGATACCATTGTCCTCTAAAAATGGTAACATCTGGTTGTAAACAACCTTCTCTAATAACTTAGAAATAAAAGGGAGATTAGAGATGGGCCTGAAGTTAGAGCAGAGAGAGGGGTCAAGGCCTGTTTTTTTAAGTAGAGGGCATACAAATGCATGTTTAAAAACTTCAGGTACTATACCAGAGGAAAGACTGGTATTAATAATCTGGAGTACACTTGGTCCTATTGTATAAAATACCTCCTTAAACAAGCGAGGTGGGATGGAGTCTGCGGGGGAACCAGAGGGCCTCATATGACCAACTATGTTCTCTAGAGAAGAGAAGGACACAGGCTCAAACTGATCAAAGACAGATGAGCAGTGTAGATGAATAGAAGGGTCATAGGAAGGCTGAGAAATACAAGCTCTGGTTGACACAATTTTATCAGTGAAGAAGTGAAGGAAACTTTCACAGACTTCACTGGAGGCGTCAAAATCAACAGACTTAGGAGCGTTGAGAACAATATCTATAGTTTTGAACAGAACTCTGGGTTGTTACAGTTAGATGAAATGATACCTGAGAGATATTTGTTCTTCTCAGCTTTTACAGTTTCTTGATAATGTAACGGGCTCTCCTTGAAAATATCAAAAGAAACATGCAGTTTGTCATTTTTCCACCTGCGCTCTGCTCTTCTGCATTTGCGCCTGGCCGTGCGCATGAAGTCACTCAGCCAAGGCTCGGGAGCAGGTCTGGTGCGCCGGCTCTTCAAAGGAGTGATCATGTCCAGTGTTTGTGAACAAACAGAGTGGAAGCTGGAAACCAGTTCATCAATATTTAAACTAAGAGAGACTTCAGAGTTCTCCTCGCAGAGACCAAGAAACGTGGAGGAGGGCTGAAGAGGAGGAGTTAAACATGCGACAGCGCTGAGGAGGAGGAGCACGCACTTGAACTGGACAGTGTGTTGGAATGTCAAAAGTGATCGGTTTATGATCCGAAAACACAGCGTCGCATATCTCCAAATTGGAGACCTCCAGATGGTGGGACAGGACCAAGTCCAACGTGTGTCCGAGTTCATGGGTAGAAGCGGACACGGACTGCACAAAATTAAAGAGTCAATAACATTTAAAAAGCATAAAAGCGTCTGGTCAGCTGTTACTGTACTCCATTCCACAAACAGTGATACCAAAGCATAACAACATACTGTACCATTTAGATCAAATGACACAGAATAAGATGTAAATGAGTCCCCGAAGCTCAATGTGATTAACCTGTCTATTAAATAAAGGTTGAAGGAAAAAAAAAACATGGCTCACACACATAAGGATAATTATTTAATGAAGTATCACACATACATGTTTCACCTGACAAAAGCATAAACAGCATTGAGAATACACAACCTACAGATGTGGAAAGTAACTGTGGTAACGGACCACAAACCTCTACACCTCAAAGACTATTTAACAACAAACCGGAGAAGTGAACACTTCAGTTCTGTGTGACCTCGGAGGTGGGGCGGCTGTGGCTGAGTGGTTAGAGCAGTCATCCTCCAATGCGAGAGTTGGGGGTTCGATTCCACCCGCAGTCACATGCTGAAGTGTCCCTGGGCAAGACACTGAACCCCTCATAGCCTCTGATGTGTGTCCCATCAGTGTATGAATGTGCTCTAAAGCACTGATTAGTCTCTTTAGAATTATTTGTTCAATTAGCTTTGTAGCGATCTAGTGCTGTTTGAATGGGTAAATGAGGGCACAGATTGTAGAGTAAAGCACTTTGAGGATCTTGAAATAAGATAGAAAGGCGCTATATAAGTACAGTCCATTTACCATTTTACTTCTGGTGGGTCTTTAATAGGTCATGGGACAAATCCTGTACAGGGTTATTGAGTTTGTGGTAACTCACTAGGGGCAAGCAAACTCCACTTGTTAGGTGAAGGATATGGTGTCAGGTCATTTTAGCTTCATGTTTAAGTAGCCTAATACTACAGTAAAGTTGGAGTTTAACCTCAACAATGACATAATTTCATCCATATTTTTTTTTTTGTAATTAAAGTTTTTTATTGATTTTTGGAACATGTACATTGAAATTAAAGCATTAAACAGAAACACTAAAAGGAAAAAACAAAAAACTAAAACAAAAAACAAAAACAAAATAAGAACACAGAGCTGGCGCACCCCCCTCCCTCCACTCCCCACCCCCAGGCAACATTAGACCACAGGCGTAACGACCCATCCAAAGAAATAAATCAACCATTTCTGTAATCACTACACTTGGTGCGATTCAAAAGTCCAAAAATTCAGAAGCAAACAAAGGGAAAAAACAAAGAAGAAAGTAAGACAAAGCAATATCATTTTAAATCATTGTTACACCCTTTAGTGAGTCCCAAAAACTGTCCCAATCTTTGTCTCTGCTCCCTTTCAGGTTGCTGAGCATAACCTCGTAAGAAGCTGCATCAGTCATTGATTTAATCCAGTCATTAATTTCTGGACGCTTTATGGTCTTCCAATGTTTTAAGATGATCCTGGATGCTGTCACAAGACCGACCATAATAACTGAAAGGGTTCCTTTGGGAATGTCCGGCATTTTAGATCTGTCTCCCAGTAGGCACAGTTCTGGGGTCCGGGGGACTTCTGTGCCAAACCAGGCACTCAGAATCTTCAAAATTTCAATCCAAAAAGGCGTAATCAGAGAACATTCCCAAAAACAGTGTAAATATGTCCCCACCTCTTTTTTACATTTCCAACACAAATTTTCCGTCATTAGTTTCATTCTGTGTAATCTGGTAGGAGTATGATAATATCTATGCAACACTTTATACTGTATGAATTTATTTCGGGCTTCTTTCACATATTTACCGCTCCCTGATAGGACCTCCAGCCATTCTTCCTTTGTGTACTTGATTTTCAAATCTCTTTCCCAAATAAGTTTAATATTCAATGATTCACCACTCAAACTTCCACTTAAAAGTTTATAAAACCGAGAGGTCGTGTGGCGATCACGTGGCAACCTAATAAAGTCTAAAATCTTATTTTCCACACTGTCTTTGATTTTGGAGGTCACACAGTGTCTCATCTGTAAATATTTCCATAGGTTTGCTCTGCCTTCCAATTCAAATGTGCGAGTCAACTCTTCATAGGACATAAGTTGTCCATCTTTATACAAATCACCAATGGTGTATATGCCACATGAATGCCACTGCCCCCAAAACACAGGTTGTTTCCCAATAGATATAGCAGGATTATTCCAGAGCGACGCATACATCTGTACCTGATGTGGAAGCTCTAACATTCTATGGACTTTTGACCAAACCTCACTAGAGTGAATAAGAACCGGATTCGTTGTGTCAATTTTTTGGGACAGTTTGTGTCTTGGGTGGAACGGTGAACAAACATCAGTTTCAATGCTTATCCATTCCTGCCCTTTCACAGATTCTTCCCAGTGTTTAACTAATTTAATCATTTCAAATGACAAATAATAAAGTTTTGAATCTGGGAGTCCTAGACCACCTTTTTCTCTAGGGGAATATAATTTATCTAGTTTTATTCTTGCTCTTTTATCTCCCCACAAGAAAGACTTAATCAAGTTTTCATACCTTTTAAAAATGTCTGGCGGGATTGTAACGGGTAGCATCATTAACAAGTAATTAAACTGAGGATTGGTGATCATTTTAATAACATTAATCTTGCCCCACAAAGTTAAATTAATCTTTTCCCACTTTTCAAAATTTGTTTTAATTTTTGACAACACCGGATTAAAATTTATTAAAGGTAATTCTTCCAGATCTCTGCTAAGTCTAATACCCAGATATTTCATACCTTTAGGTGTCCACTTGAATTTAAAATTTTCCACCATATTTGAGTGACAAAAAGCAGATAATGGCATGGCCTCTGACTTAGTCCAATTTACTGTGTATCCCGACACCTCTGAAAATGACTGTATGGTGTCCATCAGATATGGCAGGGATGTAAGTGGATGGGTGATGAGTGCTAAAATATCGTCTGCATAGAGAAGCAGTTTGTGTTCTTGTTGACCCATATATACCCCTTTAATGTCTTTATTTGCCCTGTGGGAGTGGTGGCGCAGAGGTTAAGAAGGTGAGCTTGTGATCGGAAGGTCGCCGGTTCAAGCCCCGGTACCGACAACATCAAAGATGTGGGTGGGATAAGTGAAGCGGTCACACTTGTCTCCACCCTCATCTGCCCCACTCTGGGCCCTTGAGCAAGGCCCTTAACCCACACCATCTGCTCCCCCGGGAACCCTAGATATCAGCTCTCTGCTCCACACAGAGGGCTGTGGTTGCTCGGTGGTCTGTGGTTGTGTCAGGAAGGGCATCCGGCGTAAAAACAACTGCCAAATCTTCATGCGACCAGTTCGCTGTGGCGACCCCTATCGCAGGGAATAAAGCCGAAAGAAGAAAAAAAACTGCCAGAGTTTCTATGAATATATTAAATAACAAACGGCTGAGAGAGCACCCCTGCCGGGTCCCCCTTGATAATTCAAAGAAAGGTGAAATAATACCATTAGTTATTACTGCAGCCTTTGGTTCCTTATACAGGTAGTCCCCGACTTACGAGCGAGTTCCGTACATTGGAGTGTCTCGTAAGATGAAAAACTCGTAAGTCCGTCAACGCACGTGCTATCTCGTAAAACCGGAACAGCGCTCGTAAATAGGAAAAAAGACGCCAAAGTGCCTTAGTGCCAACTGCAGCTGTACTTTTAGTTATTTTCATCACAGAAACAGCATACTGTACTGTACAGTACAAAACAGATAAATAAAAATATAATGTCTTACTGTGAGCTGATCAAACTTCTCGTCTGTTTGCACGTCCGAGCACGTCGGGGCTCCATACATTCTGCTGCTCTAACGTGGTCCAAACTGTTTAGAGGAAGGACTGTTAGCTTGTTAAGTCCATACATTTGAAGCCATAAAAGGCATTTACTTTAATAAACTTACCGAAAGCCGTTTCTCTGCGGTGTTCGTTCATCCAAAACAAGCTGACCGCGTGAGCTGTTTGTTGTTAGCCACCGCCATTAGGCCTGCACTCATTAGCTCCGTGCTAACGAGTCCATCCATCCAAAAAAGGCTGTCGGAGCTGCTTCTCCACGTTAGCTGAATGTCCATCCAACATCTTAGGCTGCTAGGCGGACATCGAGGCGAGCTCCCGGCCGCCGGTTCGGTTTGGTTCTGGTGGGGGTCCGCTTAGCATTTAGCCAGGCCTTAGCTTAGCCGATGGGCTAATGTTGTCGCGAGGCGCTTTTTAAGAGCCATCGCGGAGGATCGCGGCTGTTGCTCCAGACCAGACACATCCACAAAGTTCACAGACAGTTTCCAGCTCATTTATTCGTATGAGGCAACCTGTGATCGCACGCACGGTCCTAAAAAGCCAGCAGCTTCCACCCAACATGTCCGCCAGCTCCGGTCCCGGCATGTCGGCTTGGTAGCTCTGCTTGCTGCCAGGGTTGCCAGATAAACATAAATTTTATTTTATTTTTATTTTTTTTACCCCTTTTCAGTGCAAATGTTCACTAAACTCAACACACTATTAATCTTATCAGACCCTCACGCAGCAAATATGACAGTTTGGGTAAAAAATAAAATAAAATAAGCAACAGTACTAGATGATTCGTTCATTCTTATCTGGCAACCCTGCTTGCTGCCCATCAGGCAGCAGAGCAGTGGGAGCTCCGCTTAGGTCTGCTCGTTATATATCAGGCGGGGGGAATTTGGGAGCGATCGCTAATACAGTACAGAGTACACTAAAAATTGAAATAAAACATAAAAATAACAATTATACTTTATTTATAAAGCCATTTAAAACGACCACAGCTGTAACAAAGTGCTGTACACATGAAATTAAGAACATTTAAACACAAAAAAAAAAAAAAATATTTTTTTTTTTTTAATATTTTTATTAATTATGATAATCTCGTAAGTCCGGGACCTCGTAAGTAAGAGCGCTCGTAAATCGGGGACTACCTGTACAAAATTCTAACCCAATTGGTAAAACGGGGTCCAAATCCAAAATTGGACAAGGCCGAGAAAAGAAAGTCCCATTCCACCTTATCAAATGCTTTCTCAGCATCTAAGGAGATGGCAGCTACTGGTTCATCTTTTGACTGGCTTAGCCACATCAAATGCATCAATTTTCTCATATTATCAGAAGAGGAACGGTTTTTCATAAAGCCTGTCTGATTTTGATGTATAATGCTGGGAAGGACTCGTTGCAAGCGTAAAGCCAACACCTTGGTTAATATTTTACAATCTACGTTAAGCAAACTGATGGGCCTATAATTTGATGGATCTGTACTGTCTTTATCTTTTTTTGGGATTAGGGAAATTAATGCTTCGTTGAAAGTAGGGGGAAACTGTCCTCTCTCAAAAGTTTCTTGATACACTTTTTGTAACACTGGGGCCAGAATGTCAATATATGTTCTATAATATTCTGCGGGGATACCATCATAGCCAGGTGATTTCCCTGCCTTCATCATCAAAATAGCTTTTCTAATTTCTGTCTCTGCTACTGGTGCTTCCAGCCCCTCCACATGTTCCTCAAGTAACCTAGGAAGATCAAGTTTAGAGAAGAAAAGATCTCTCCCTTTCTGATCCATCTCAGTAGACATCGTGGACGTATATAATGTTCCGTAATACTGTTTAAACACATTATTTATGTCTTTTGGTGAGGTTACTAATTTATTACCTTGTTTTATAGCAGGGATAGTATTAGAAAAATCCTCCTTTTTAACTTGTCTTGCTAATAACTTCCCAGTTTTCTCCCCTCCCTCATAAAATGTAGTTTTAAGCCTAAACAAGGAATATTCCACTTTCTTGTTGTAAATTTCATTTAGCTGAAATTTAAGCCCACAAATGTCTCGATACAGTAAGTCATCATATTGCTTTGCTAAGTTGTTTTCCTTAAATTTGATCTCCCTTTCCAATTCTTGAATTTTTTGTTGGCTGTCTTTTTTCTTTTTTGAAGCATACGCTATAATTTTGCCCCTCACATAGGCCTTAGAGGCCTCCCAGACCGTTTGAATATGCTCTGTGCTGCCAATGTTTATTTCAAAGAAGTGTTTTAGATCCTCCCCCAGCAACTCCTTAAAAGATTTATCTTGTAAGAGGGAAACATTCATTCTCCACCTTGAGCCCCTCGCATTCCCCATTCCTAGTTTTAAACCGAGTTCAACAGCTGCGTGGTCAGTCAGTGCAATAGTTTTTATATCACAACTTAATGCATTATGCATCATGAGCTTTGAAATTAAAAATAGATCAATCCTAGAATAAGATTTATGACAGTGAGAGTAGAAAGTATATTCCCTTTTAGCAGGGTTCATTAGCCTCCATACATCGGCTAGGCCCATATCTTCATTTAACATATGAACTGCATCTCTTCCTTTAGAGCTAAGCGAACCTTTGAATGCACTCTTGTCGATAAAAGGATCGATTACTTCGTTGAAATCACCGGCCAAAAATATTTGCCCTGGCATTTCCCCCAAGACACTATTTACCTTATGAAAGAAGTGTGGATCCTCCATGTTTGGTGCATAAATGTTACAAAGTGTCACATTTTCTCCCTCTATCATTGCTTGGACACATATCATTCGTCCCTCCGAGTCTTTAAAGGTTCAGTATGCAGTTTCTGTAGAACTGCAGCACTTAGAAATATTTTCAACAGGCAAAGCATTCTGATCCCTCCCCCTCAGAGCCATATATGGCTCTGCCCCCTTGTGGTCTGTTGAATTTCAAATTCAAGCTCTGTTTTTATTGGCTGATTCAAATTCAAGCTCTGTTTTTATTGGCTGGTTACAAACTCTGTTTTTATTGGCTGGAAAATGGCGGGTCACCTTTTCTTTTTAGAAATGCTTATTTACCACCTGGAGAAGCAAGGGGACAATATTTAAAAAAAAAAAAATTCAGAGATTACCTGGCTAACATCAATCTTTCAGGAGGTAGTGACAGTGAAGAAATATGTTTATAAAAAAAGCTACATACTGAAGCTTTAACTTGTTTTATGAATGAGAAATTAATATTTTTCCTAACAAGAATAATTACCCCGTTTCGAGCACTAGAAAGAGAGCTATGAAAAATATGACCAATCCAGCCCATTTTAAATTTCACCTCTTCCCCTTCATTCAGGTGAGTCTCTTGAAGAAATAATATATCTGCTTGATTTGTCTTTAAATAAGTCAATATTTTGCGCCTTTTAGTTGGATTTCCACACCCATTAATATTCCAAGATATAAATTTTACATATTTCCCAGTCATTACAGATTACACATTATTACTTTTTACACCTGTGTACATACATTTTGAACATCTTTAAATCCCTGTTCCCTGGGGTGAGGACCTGACATGAGAGTGCAACCAGCCAAAAATAAAACGGTTTACCTGGAAAAAAGAACATCCAGTATGTAAACAAAAAACAGTGAAAACAAAAAAAATAAAAAATGAAAAACCAGCCTAAAACTTAAAATCAACCCCATTGGAGCTGCCTAATGCAGCTCAGGGGGAAAAATAAACTTAAACCAAATCTTATCTGGTCCGTGGAGCTCTGCTCTCCTCCTCTTTTTCTCCTTCTTGATGACAGGTGGTGGTGTCCCTCTCCCCTCAGTCAAACACAGCATCTTGTGGGAAGCTCCTAATAAAAATCATGCCGTCGCACCAGAGTTCTCCTCTCGCTCGTTCCCCTCCTCCTCCTCGCCGAAGAACTTTTCTGCTGCTCCTGCCGAGCTGAAACTTATATTTTTGCCCTTCCATCTCACACGCAGCGTCGCCGGGAATGCCAGGGTGTATTTAACGTTGCGCTCCTGTAGCTTCCTTTTCACGGCTGTGAACACCTTCCTCTTCTCCGCCAGCTCTTTGGTCATGTCAGGAAACAGACAGTCGACATCCACTCCACTCGAACCCGCGCTTCTCTTTAGCTGCAGCAATTACTTTATCCCTCGCCGACTGCCTCAGGAAGCGGACAAGGACCGGCCTCGGTGGTCGGTTCAGGTCGGGCTGCGGCGCTAAGGCCCGGTGGGCTCGTTCGATCTCGAACTCTGCATCACCCCGCAGGCTTAGCCCCTCCACCAGCATGTTCTTAACACAGCTCAGAAGTGTCCCAGCATTGCCAACAGTCTCTTTTAGCCCAATAATTCTCACATTATTCCTCTTACTGTGATCCTTGAGGGCCTGAACACGGTCCCGCAGAACTTCCAGCAGCTTGCTCCTCTCAGCGTCCGCCGCGCCCAGCTGCTCCGCGGTGTCCTCCAGTTGCGAGACACGTGTCTCAGCTTCTGTCAGCCTCTCCTGCATCGCAGTCACCGCTGTACTCAACTCAGACGCCGTCTGCTTAATTGTTGTCACATCAGCAGCCACACTTTGTAGCAAATTACTCATTTTAGCAACTTCAGTGAATAAAGTCGCCAAGTTAAGCGTTGCGTCCTCGTGCTCATCTCCACGTCGTGGGCTGCCGCAGGTGGATGTGCGGCCTGCTGCACCATACGATCTCGAGGTGGGCATCGTGGGATTAAATGGCTCAATCCACTTCCAAAAAGGACAGAAATATTTGCGCAACGCAGCGGAAGGAGAATAGCACAAAGTAGAAGCCCCCCACCTGGGATATCCAACAAAGTGTCACATCGGGGAGCGGAGAGGTCCTAACCAGCTGCCATCTTGTTCGCCGTGCTCACCGGAAGTCAATTTCATCCATATTTTGACATTGTGATGTGATGTAAACATTATTCAACTTA
>JBBPBX010000158.1:83198-113992 GCA_038048925.1 Garcialebias charrua | reverse complement strand
TATGGGTTGAAAAAGATTTGCAAGTCATTGTATTCTGTTTTTATTTGCGATTTGCACAACGTGCCAACTTTTCTGGTTTTGGGCTTGTATATATATATATATATATATATATATATATATATATATATATATATATATATATATATATATATATATATAAAAAACAATAAGATCAGTCTCAATAAAACAATTAGTTCATCTGCACGAGAGATCGGTTATATAACCAACTAACTAACGATTAATACACAATTCACTCAGGAATTACACAAATAACATTTCAAGGAGTTTGACCATTTGAAAAAACAAATAATTTGATTGGTTGTGTGGTGCACCTAAAAATGCCACCACAATATTTTGTTTTCTAATAATTGTAAAATATTTCCATGTGCAGTTTATCCCATTTTCTAAAAATATATATATCTATATATAAGTTATATTTTGTTTGCGGTTCGGCATGTTAATCTGCCTGCATTTATAGTTCTTTCCTGAGGTGGGGACAGGAGCAGTAATGAGGAGGCGGAACCTTTGTTTGGGGGGCGTTGCTTCCAGGTTGGTTTTGGGATGGATTTCCGGTTAGCCTCAAACTCAATCTGGATGCGAACCACAGCGCTACGGTCGTCATTACTGACTTCTATTTTATCATCCTTCAGATTGTGTGTCATCACTGTTGCAGCAGTCCTGACACTCGGGACCTGTAACAGATGGGTTGGTTCTGTCCACTTATTGCAAAACCACTGAACCAGTATTTTAGAACCAACATCTATAGTCCAAATTATGATCTAAGGTTTAATTAGTTTGTTTTTAAAGTATTCTTAAGAAACTAGGAGCAAATCATGGTTTGGGAACTTGTTGGAAATAGTCACAGAATATATTTTACAAAATCCAAACAAATTTTAATTGGGTGTTAAGATACCAGTTGCATCTCATGGCCTATAAGTTATTTTAATATTTTCAGTCAGAAAGTTTTCCCTTCTGTGTGGACTCTCATGTGTCTGTTTAAATTTGCCATCTGACTAAATCTTTGTTCACAAAGTTCACAAGGAAACGGCTTGTCTCCTGTGTGGACTCTCATGTGTCTGTTTAAACTTGTCTTATGACTAAATCTTTGTCCACAAAGATCACAAGGAAACGGCTTGTCTCCTGTGTGGACTCTCATGTGTGTGTTTAAACTTATCTTCTGACTAAATCTTTGTCCACAAAGTTCACAAGGAAATGGCTTGTCTCCTGTGTGGACTCTCATGTGTGTGTTTAAACTTGTCTTATGACTAAATCTTTGTCCACAAAGATCACAAGGAAACGGTTTGTCTCCTGTGTGGACTCTCATGTGTCTGTTTAAACTTGTCTTATGACTAAATCTCTGTCCACAAAGATCACAAGGAAACGGCTTGTCTCCTATGTGGGCTCTCATGTGTCTGTTTAAGCTTATCTTCCAACTAAAGCTTTGGCCACAAAGTTCACAAGGAAACGGTTTTTCTCCGGTGTGAACTCTCATGTGTGACTTTAAACATGACTTATGACTAAATCTTTGTCCACAAAGTTCACAAGGAAACGGTTTTTCTCCTGTGTGGACTCTCATGTGTATGTTTAAAATTGTCTTCTGACTAAAGCTTTGTCCACAAAGTTCACAAGGAAACGGCTTGTCTCCTGTGTGGACTCTCATGTTTCTGTTTAACTTGTGCTTCTGACTAAAGCTTTGGCCACAAAGTTCACAAGGAAACGGTTTGTCTCCTGTGTGGATTCTCATGTGATGGTTTAAATTTGTTTTACGACTAAATCTTTGTCCACAAAGATCACAAGGAAACGGTTTGTCTCCTGTGTGTATTCTCATGTGAAGGTTTAAATTTCTTTTATGACTAAATCTTTGTCCACAAAGATCACAAGGAAACGGTTTGTCTCCTGTGTGGATTCTCATGTGAAGGTTTAAATATGTTTTACAACTAAATCTTTTTCCACAAAGATCACAGGGAAACGGTTTTTCTCTTGTGTGGACTCTCATGTGTGAGTTTAAACTTGTCTTCTGACTAAATCTTTGGCCACAAAGTTCACAAGGAAACGGTTTGTCTCCTGTGTGGACTCTCATGTGTCTGTTTAAACTTGTCTTATGACTAAATCTTTGTCCACAAAGATCACAAGGAAACGGCTTGTCTCCCGTGTGGACTCTCATGTGTGTGTTTAAATGTGATTTGAAAGTAAATCGTTCACCACAGTCATCACAGCTTATTGATTTTGGTCTTGCCTGGACTTTCCTGCATGACTCTACATTTTTCTTCTCTCCAACACATTTCTTATTAAGCAGACAGCTTGAAGACTTCACTCCTGAATGACTTGTCATGTGTCTTTGAAGAGTCCGGTTACTGACATACTGCTTACCACACTCAGAGCAGCTCAAAGATTTGTTGACAGTTTTTACCTCTGATTCAGGAGCCCTGCTCTCCTTCCAGTCTTTCATACTGTCTTCACGTTCTGATTCAGAGTCTGATGAGTTCTTTAGCAGAGAGTCAGGATTGGTCATTTCACCATCCTCTTCATCGTCCTCATTAAGGTCAATCTTTGAAGAGCTGGAACTGTCTTTGTGACTCTGTAAGTCTGGGTTCTTGGTCAGTTTGTTTTTATCCTCCTCACTCTTTAAAGGAACTGTAGTGACAAAACTCCTCATATTGGTCTCCTCCATATTGAGTTGGTCTTCCACAAGACTGGTCCAAGGGTCTTCTCTTCCACTCTATGATAAGAGGCTCTGGGTCCTGCTGGTCCACATCAGGCCTTCAGTCTTGAAGAACTTCTTTTAATCAGCACCAAACATAGACAGGAACAACTGAAACACATGAACATTAAGGACAATGTTACATCAACACACACAAGTGCACGTGCACACGCACACACACAGATGCACACACAATCCTCACAATCCTCATCTTCTATCTGCATATATATTGATAATACCAGCATATTACTACAAAAGAACAATTTTAAACGCAGAAAAAATACATTTTGTTTGTTTGTTCTGAACAAAGGACCATCTGTGATAGTTTATTTCAAATAGAATCATTTTGAATTTATTTATTATTCATTTTATTCATTCATTTTATAATAAAAATACACAAAACAAAACAATCAACATACAGATAAGAAAACAAATCAAAATATAAAATGAAAGGCGGCAGATGAAGAAAAAATCTTATCATTATGCCACTTATTCTCTGATAAACAATTCAAACAAACAGATTCCTCTGGGGTCTAAGCCCGCATATTTACGGGCATAAGAAGGAATATTATAGTAATTTATTAGACAAAAGTAATTGTAATATGAGAACAACATGGCAAATAATGAATAGCGTTCTAAAAAAATCATGAATCCAAATCAAGTATTCCACAATATTTTGTTAAGGATGGTAATGATATCCATGACCAAAATGTGATTGTAAATGAGTTTAATAATTATTTTGTAAATGTTGGCCCAAGGCTAGCAAACAAAATACCTACAGTAGATACAAACATGAATCACAAAATTACGAGTTGTGCCAATAGTATCTTTTTGGAAGGAACTAACAAAGAAGAGGTAATGGATGTTGTAAAGGACCTTGCAGATAAAAGATCTAAGGATTGGGTTGACATGAATATGATGTTTGTAAAAAATATGAGTAATGTCATTGAGCCATTTGTACACATCTATAACCTGTCATTCAAATCAGGAATATTTCCAATTAATATGAAAACAGCCAAAGTGGTTCCATTTTTAAAAAATGGGGATAAGCATGACTTTAATAATTATAGACCAATATCACTGTTGCCACAATTTTCAAAAATTTTGGAGAAATTATTTGGGATCAGATTGGATCGATTCATTGATAAACAAAACACACTAAGTATCAGTCAATATGGATTTAGAAAAAATAATTCTACATCAATGGCACTTGTTGAACTGGTGGAACAAATAACAAATGCAGTTGATCAAAAGAAGAGTTGTATTAGTACATGTATTTGTTGATTTAAGGAAGGCCTTTGATACAATAGATCATGGAATTCTTCTTGATAAACTATATAAATATGGTATTAGAGGGACAGCATTAAAGTGGGTAAATAGTTATTTGGAAGATCAAAAACAATTTGTTCAAATTCATGACATAAGATCCAAATTTAGTAATATCACATTTGAGTGCCTCAGGACTCAGTACTTGGACCCAGGTTATTTAATTTATATGTAAATGACTTGGTTAATGTGTCAGACTTTTTTAGATGTACCATATTTTTTGGACTATAGGTCGCACCGGAATATAGGTCGTTTTGTCCAATTATTGCCAAAAAATTGGAAAAATCCATAAACGGGTCGCACCTACATATAGGTCGCACCTACGTCACCGCAGACATAATGCGTCATCCACCGCTGACGTGACGCGTCACCGCTGAGACAACCCGGAAATGTGGTCCGAGTGTTTAGCTCTGTTGCAAATGTCCGCCACAGGACCGCACAGCAAGGCTTTTAAGAAGATTAACACGGTAAAAACAATTATTTGTTTGCTAAAAATTATAGCTGACATTATAGCACAAGGGTTCCTAAGCTTAACCGTTCCTTAATAAATTCACGAAATGGTTTAATTTGCTGGATTTAAATTTTTTGTTTTGACTTCTTCCAAATCCGTCGCGTGCGCTGCGAAAATAAATTATAAATAAATCAAATTTTATCTCAAATGTCTCATACAGGTCAACAGTTTGTAAATTAAACCCATATAATTACATTCTGTAAGCTGAAAAAATATCCGCTGAGTGGTTTATGAGCCATTTATCTAAATAGTCACGGAAATAAACCGAAGCTAACACGACATGGTTGCGTCTCTAAAAACACGAATAAAAAACGAATTTTATCTCAAATGTCTCATACATGTCAACAGTTTGTAAATTAAACCCATATAATTACACTCTGTAAGCTGAAAAAATATCCGCCGAGTGGTTTATGAGCTATTTATCTAAATTAGGGCTGGGCCATATCATATCATTCACGATAATACCGGTAAAAATAGCTTGCCCGGGCAAAAAAGTTATATCATGATATGCTAATTTCATGACGTAATACGTCAGGACGCCCCGCGCCCTACAACCAAGCACTTCGAAGTCGAGCAAACCTAACTGCGCACCTCCCCTCCACCTGTCTGTGGTGTAATGCTAGCTAAAAACAAACAACGCGAGCGTCTCTGCTTCTCTCCATCCAGCTGTAAACTACAGATGCAGAGAGCTCGTCCCCCCCTCCTCGTCCCAACCCCGCTCTGAGCTGCCGCTACTGCATGTCCCCTCTGTCTGTACAAACACGCGCAGCTCAATTGTCTCAAGTTCCACAGTCGGTCCACAGACCGAGGCAGGTGATAAAGACAGATCAGTCAGATAAATGAATCATTCCTGCATGAATAGATGAAGCTGAAACACCAACAAGTTTCAGGGTCAGCTGATCACCTTGTTACAAGTTCTAGAAGTTATACTTCATTTAAAGACAACATATTTTGTTGTACGGTAGGTTTCATTTATGCCCAACAGATATTAAGCTTCATTTTATATTTAGTTGTTTTGGGAAACTACACCTACGGAAGTGTATTGCATTCAACCATGAAAAAATTTTTTTTGAGCTTATGTAGTAAAAACGTGATAATTATGTAGTGAAAACGTGATAATTATGTAGTTAAAACGTGATACTAAGTAGTGAAAACGTGATATTATGTAGTGAAAACGTGATACTATGTAGTGAAAACGTGATATTATGTAGTGAAAACGTGATACTATGTAGTGAAAACGTGATACTTATCTAGTTAAAATGCGATACTAATTCAGGAGGAGCGTTTCCTTTAAATACAGTAGACCTGCAGACTTCCATATATGTCAGATAGGACAGTGGTTAAGGCCGCTGCCTTTCATGCAGATGACCCAGGTTCGAATCCGACCTGGTCTGACTGATTTTTTTTTTCTTTGGATTATTTATATAATATTTATGCAGAAAATACTTTGCTTATCAGCGTGATTGGGGTGTAATGTGGTTAAGTAACATCTTAATTTATTAGGCTTCATGCTGTCCGCTGCTAATATTTTAAGACATAACAGACACACCGGTCTTTCCTCATCTCCCACCTTCGTCACATTGAAGCCAAGCGCTTCGTCATATTTCCTCGTCTTAGTTTTCTGGGGACCTGCTGTCTTATTATCTTCGTCTGTCTTCGCCTTTCTTTTCATCCCTGTTAAATATTTCTCCATACTGTATCTTCACTGCACTTTCAACTTCTCATGCGCTGCTGTGGCTTCTTACTCTGTGAAAAAACTATTATGCGCGCTCAGTCTGACAATAACAGCGCCACTGCCCCTACTGGCGCGGATGTGTAATTACACTTACCATTTCATACAGTTCAATTTTTACAATAAATGCATGTACAAATAAGCTAACAGGGAGTGCCTGTATGTTGTTGTTTTTTTATTTCGTTTTACGCAAGTTGAAGCAGTTGAAAGACTTCAGCTTTAGGGCTTAAAGTTTGTTTACAGAGCAGCAACTTCGTGATTATTCACAGCAATGATTACCCTTAGTTGACCTACATGTTTACAAGCGTAGACTGCTTCTTGGGAGACCTTCACAAGATGTTCCTGCCCGCCAATCGGATGTGGGCCATCCACAGATCAGTTGCTGCTGATCTGTTCATGTTGCTGTGTTTGTTCGTGCTCACCTGCTAGCTCATACAAACTCATGATTGTACTGCTATTCATGTGATGTTTCTGTGCTGTTAGTGCCTATTGTATTTTAAGGACATTTTAACTTAGTTCATATCTTATATGTTACAGTTTTTCTATTACATTTTATTGTTTTATGTAATTGGGACCCTGTGTACATAATCTCGCTGCACTGCACACATCCCATTGCGAACAACAATAAAGAATCTCTGTGTGTGACTCAGTGATTACACGAAATAGTCCAATTACAGTTACTAACACCTCAGAACAACAACATAACAGGTCAAAGTTAAAGAAATACACCAAACTGTTGACAAATCTCTGCATTTTATTGAGTGTCCATCACTCTACAAACAACATGACAGACAATTGGACTATTTCGTGTAATCACTGAGTTGACAATTGTCCTATTCTACAAAACTACAGCACTGTGGAAAAAACATCGCTTTGTAATAAAGGAACACAACAGGTTAATAAGTGATCTGTTCACTCTCTGGATAAGCTCGCAAACGGCTGATTTCTGATGTTGACCACAGCGTCCAGAGTCCCAATCCGAGGGTGATCTGTTCACCTTCTGGATAAGCTCACAAACAGCTGATTTCTCGAGGTCACGGCGCAGACCAGACGTCGGGTGCTCCAGGCATTAAGTCCTGCTGAAGTCTCCCTCTTTTGCGACAGACCAGTGCTCCACAAACGCCAAAAAGCAAAGCGCTGCCATCATAATCCAATATAATCCAAGATTCTTCACCTCCACAGAGCACGCCCAGGAATCCACGGAATCCATGGCGGAATCCACGAATCCATGGCGGAATCCATGGCGTATCCTCCGTCACTCTGTGAGGGTGGAAAGGCTCCCCTTGTGCCGTTTCTTCTGTAGAGATCTTGTTCGTAGAATCGAATGCCCAAACCTCCAATCCATCTTAATTTGCGTTCGAGGTGCTTAGCTGAGGAGCTGGCAGCAGCGGCGGGGGGGGGGAAGGACTGCGACTGCCTCCGTCGAGAGCCAAGGTTGAAAGTTGCAAAAGTGAAAGCACGTAAAAAACTAAAGTAGTCGACCACCCCGCACCACCGCCCGCTGTGCTGCACATTAGGTTTAGTTTAGAAATTAATATGTTTATAGGTTTTTTTTTTATAGGTTTAGAGATTAATATTATTTGCTTTTTGTTTGTGAAACAAGGTCAGAGGAAGCTGGTTCTGGTTCGGTTGATTGAACCTGGTGTTACACCATATTCTGTGACCTGCAACAGATCATGCAACAATTAAATTCAATTCAGTTTAGTTTATTTAAATAGCGCCAAATCACAACAAAGTTGTCTCAGGGCACTTTACAGGAACATTCACATACATAGAAAAGCCAAATAGTAAAGTTCTCTATCTAAGGAAGAAGCAGACAAGTTGAATCTTGGCTTCGTTGCAGTCTCCCATCTTGAACAAGCACAGTGGCAACAGTGGAAAGAAAAAACTCCCTTTTAAAAGGAAGAAACCTCCAACAGAACCAGGCTCAGGACAAGTGTCCATCTGCTTTGACCGGCTGGTTTGAAAGGACAGAAAGGAGAGACAGAACACAGAATGGTTGGTCCAGATAGGTGATTGGATTCATTGGGTTTAATGGACGATCACGTCGGTCATTTGTAAAATTGTCTTAATTTCCTTTGAAAACACCGCCTCTGCCCTGCTTCTGCCTCTCCTCTCACCCTGTTCAACCGCGCGCTGTGGAGGTTTTCGCTGTCGGCTCCTCCCCCTCCCCACTGTTGTCTGTCTTGACTGTGATTGGCCAAAATGACGCGCTCCAACAAAGATGTTATATTGTCGACAGATGCATTGCTGTTTCTTGAAATCTAGTCAGTGGGAAATCTGCTGTCTTGGTCTAATCTGCCACTGGTCCGACCCCCCCCACCCCCCCCCCCCCCGAAAACAAAAACTCATTGGATCTACACGAATCACGTAAATGATATATTTTGCTTTGAAAACTGCGATTTTTGCCGAAAGGTGACTAGTTTGCAGGTATGTGGTAAAGACATTTTTTAATCTGTCATTCTTTTAATTTCTCTCCAGAGATCTGTAGGGCAGTTAGAGTAAGGAAAATATGTATTTGACCACCCTGCAACTTTGCAATTTCTCCCATGTAGAAATCATGGAGGGGTCTGAAATTTTAATCTTAGGCACATGTCCACTGTGAGAGACATAATCTAAAAAAGAAAAAAAATCTGGAAATCACAATGTATGATTTTTTTAAAATAATTTATTTGTGTGTTACTGCTGCAATCTCTATGGTGAGAGTTCGTAAATTTGAACATATTACGCCCATTCTCCATAACCTTCATTGGCTTCCTGTCACCTACAGAATTCAGTACAAAACTGCTCTCATTACACACCAATGCTTACACGGAACTTCACCAGACTATCTAAAGGACATTCTTGTTCCATACTCATCCACCCGGTCTCTACAGTCACAGAACAGTAATCTCCTTCACATTCCGAGAACCAAATTAAGGACCATGGGAGACCGGGCTTTCAGTGTGGCTGCCCCCAGCCTATGGAACTCTCTTCATGACTGCCTGAGAGCTCCACAGTCACTGGTTGACTTTAATAGCGGCTAGAAGACCTTTCTTTTTAAGCAAGCCTACTCTGCTTCCTAATGATTCTATCTTTGATCTATTCTATCTTGATACTATTATTGACGTTACTTGTTTTATCGCTTGTTTTATTTGACTTTTGATTTTGTTGCACTTTGTAGCACTTTGAGATTTTCATTAATGAAAAGTGCGTTATAAATTAAATTCATTATTATTATTATTATTAATTAAGTATTTGAACAACTGTGAAAATCAATGTTAATATTTGGTACAGTAGTCTTTGTTTGCAGTTACAGAGGTCAAAGGTTTCCTGTAGTTTGTCACCAGGTGTGCAAAAACTGCAGCAGCAGGATTTTGGACCAGTCCTCCACACAGATCTTCTCTAGATCAGCCAGGTTTCTGGACTGTCTCTGAGAAACACGGAGTTTGAGCTCCCTCCAAAGATTTTCTATAGGGTTTAGGACTGGAGACTGGCTAGGCCACTCAAGAACCTTGATATGCTTCTTACGGAGCCACTCCTTGGTTCTCCTGGATGTGTGCATCAGGTCCTTGGTTCTCCTGGCTGTGTGCTTCAGGTCCTTGGTTCTCCTGGCTGTGTACTTCAGGTCCTTGGTTCTCCTGGCTGTGAGCTTCAGGTCCTTGGTTCTCCTGGATGTGAGCTTCAGGTCCTTGGTTCTCCTGGCTGTGTGCTTCAGGTCCTTGGTTCTCCTGGCTGTGTGCTTCAGGTCCTTGGTTCTCCTGGCTGTGTGCTTCAGGTCCTTGGTTCTCCTGGCTGTGTGCTTCAGGTCCTTGGTTCTCCTGGCTGTGTGCTTCAGGTCCTTGGTTCTCCTGGATGTGTGCTTCAGGTCCTTGGTTCTCCTGGCTGTGTGCTTCAGGTCCTTGGTTCTCCTGGCTGTGTGCTTCAGGTCCTTGGTTCTCCTGGCTGTGTGCTTCAGGTCCTTGGTTCTCCTGGATGTGTGCTTCAGGTCCTTGGTTCTCCTGGCTGTGAGCTTCAGGTCCTTGGTTCTCCTGGCTGTGAGCTTCAGGTCCTTGGTTCTCCTGGATGTGAGCTTCAGGTCCTTGGTTCTCCTGGATGTGAGCTTCAGGTCCTTGGTTCTCCTGGCTGTGTGCTTCAGGTCATTGTCATGTTGGAAGACCCAGCCATGACCCATCTTCAATGTTCTAACTGAGGGAAGGAGGTTGTTCCCCAAAATCTCGCAATACACGGCCCCGGTCATCCTCTCCTTAATACAGTGCAGTCGTCCTGTCCCATGTGCAGAAAAACACCCCCAAAGCATGATGCTTCCACCCCCATGCTTCACAGTAGGTATTGTGTTTTTGGGGTGATACTCATCATTCTTCGTCCTCCAAACACGGCGAGTGGAATTAAGACCAGAAAGTTCTATTTTGGGCTCATCTGACCACAGAACTTTCTCCCATGACTCCTCTGGATCATCAGAATGGTCATGGGCAAACTTAAGATGGGCCTGGACGTGTGCTGATTTAAGCAGGGGAACCTTCCGTGCCATGCATGATTTTATAAACTATGAAGTCTTAGTGCATTACTCACAGTAACCATGGAAACAATGGTGCCAGCTCTCTTCAGGTCATTGACCAGCTCCTCCCGTGTAGCTCTGGGCTGATCCCTCACCTTTCTTAGGATCATTGACACACTATGAGGTGAGATCTTGCATGGAGCCCCAGTCTGAGGGAGACTGACAGTCATGTTAAGCTTCTTCCATTTTCTAATTAATTTAACCTTTATTTAGGCAAGTTAATCACATTGAGCCTCGAGGACTCATTTACAAGAGAGACCTGGTTACAAACAAAGAATGCTGATAAAAGTGACAGTAGCTTTTCCTTGGACAATCAACAATAGAGAATCATAAGAGAGGCATACAGATTATTTTTAACAAGTTAAAACAAATACGTCATAGTAGCAAAATAGATAGCATATAAGGCAAAGGTAGAAAACTACAAACAGGAACATGTCTGTATTGGTTCTTGCCAGGAGTCCAACAGATTCTAAAAGCCTTTTAGAGAGGCCAAGGTCGACAGCTACAGATGTTTTTGTAAGATATTCCAGGAAGCAAGAGCGGAGTAGGAGAAGGTCCTTTTGCCAAGTTCAGTCCTCACTGAGGAGACACTGCCGGTAATCATGTCCTGAGAGCGCACGTTGTAGCTGCACTCACGCAGAGACATGTAGGAGGAGATGTATGAAGGCAGCAGACCAAGAAGTGATTTAAAGATGAAAATGTACCAGTGGAAGAGTCTGCATGAAGTTAATGATGTCCAGTTAACCAGTGAATACAGGGTGCAGTGGTGGGTATGATAATCACAGCCAGTTATGAATCTTAGTGAATTATGATAGACAGCAGCCGACATTTTCAGGGTGCTTGTAGGAGCGTTCATATACAAACCAGATTCCAAAAATTTTGGGACACTAAACAAATTGTGAATAAAAACTAGGGGTGGGCGATATGGCTCAAAAATTATATTGTGATATTTCAGAGTATATCACGATAACGATAAATTTCGTGATATAACCCACAAAAAAAAAATAAAAAAAAAATATTTATTTGACAAAATTAACTTAACATGTTGCTTTGCAGTATTATATAAAATTTTAAAAAACAACAAGGGCTAATTTTACTGAAATTACTTTATTTAGTAAAGTATTTAGTCTCCAAGTAAAACTACACCTGCACTTTAGTTTTTGTGGTGTTTTTTTATCTATATTTTGTGTAGACCTTTTCAATCTAAATAACAGATCATTTTTAAAGTGCAGGTGTAGTTTCCTAAAACAACTAGCCTAGCCCCTGACTAGACTGTCAGCGTGTAGTAGACTGTCACCTTGTGGGCTCAGATGTCCTTGAACCAAGACTTCACTGAAAGCTTGGCTGTATGCCGAATTACCTGTCCCACAGGACAGTACAGCGTCATCGGTGTGGGACTCTTGGATCTCCACACCTTCATCTACCTGTGGTAGGAAGTGGTCAGGGAGTGCTGAAGGCGTCAGCTCGCAGAGGAGGTCCTCGTGATGGGCCAGAGTCTGGTCCAATTGTTGAGTCTCCTCTGTTTCACCTGTAGTTGAAGGTTCACTTACCGGGTCTGCGGTCTCGGTTGGGGAATCCCATGTGACCCCAGCGGTACCTGTTGATAGACAGTCAGTGTCCTGACCTTGGGGAGGCACCTTGAATGGCAGTGGACTGCTCACTGTGGCCCACATTGTCTGATTGCCATAATTTATAATCGCTTCAAAGCGATTTATAAAATCTTGGCCAACCACAAATGGAGCCCGGAGTGAGTCAAGATCAGACACATATACCGGGTGGTATAGTGACATCTCGCCAATCTGCATGTGAACCATGGCTATTAGGGTTGTTCTCGTCTTTGCGAGGCCCTGTTGATCACCATAAGTGTCTTTCACAAAGGGTATTTGCCTGCCAACATCGTTAGCGGCGGTCCTTAGCTCCTCAAACAGTTTGGCTGACATGACAGACACGTCTGAGCCGCTAACCAGGAGTGCTTCTTGCTCTAGGACCCCTTCCAATGTGAGTGGCAGGTAAGCTCTCTTAGCTATACCCCTTCTTACAAAGTGACACAGAAACCGTTCAGGTTTTTCCACACGTGTCTGTGTACGTGTGACTCTGTCCGTGTAATCATCGTCGCTGTCAGCATCATGATGGCTGTCTGCCTCATGACCTTCAGGATGTGGATTCTCAGCAATTTGTTTGCTGTCAGTATTTATGTCAGTGTTGACGTTGTTGATGTCAACTGTATGCACTAAGTTGCTGCAAAAGGCAGTGCTGCGCGTCGCTTCATCAGGTGGAACAAGGTTGTTTGTGTTATCATCAAGGACAACGTCATACGATGTGTCAGCTTGGTCAACCACTGTAACATTCAAATCATTTGACAAACAAACCACAACCTCAGTCACGTCCTCGCGCGGAGGCGCCGTTTCCATAATCTGGAGCATGTGTGACTCATTGCATGTCTCAAACTGTGCAGTTCGAGGGGCAGGGGCAGGAGGGCCGCTTCTCGGGGGCACATGTCGGGACAGACCCTTTTTCAAAGGGTCACGGTTCCCAGACATCAACTTCTCTCGAAGTTCACCCACTGTGAGACCTAGGTGAGAACTCTTTTGGTTCGATCTGAACCATCTTGGTTCATCTAGAGAGCGAACACCTACCTTGTGTGGTTCTCTGCTCCTCTCAAGGTTTTCAACCTGAGGGGCAGGGGGTTCAGAACTCCTACAGCTCGTAGCACCATGCTGATGTATGTTATTATGAAAAACCTGTGACCTCTCGCACTTTGAAGGAGAGGGAACCTCTACTACTTCCTGCGAGTGGGATGTGACCTTTTGACCTGTACAACCCTCTGATGGTATCCTAGGTTGTATTTCGGCCTCAAAAACTGACGCAGCATATTGTCTTATCACTTCCATGGAATCTTTTTTGCAATCAACCTTGAAATGAACACATTTCATTTGAAAAGGCATAAGATTCATAATGAAAAGACGTTTAAACTCCACTTTTTCCTCTAATCCAGGAACAGGTTTGCCCCCGGAGTAGACCGAGATTAGCCTGTCGTAGAATGACAGGGGATTTTCCCACTTATCCTGACGGACGTTCTTAGCAGCTAAGTAATTAGCATACGAAGAGGCAGATTCCCCCAAAATGCGGGGAGCACGGGCAGGAATCCCAAGGCCCCCATCCATCCATCTAGGATAGATAGGAGAGGAGCCCCCCTCAGGTGGTTCACCTGTTTGAACGTCCATCTGTGTACTGATGTTCTGTGAAAAATCAAATAAAGTGGGTCTCATATCGCAGCTTGCAAATATGCAAAGTGTATGAGCTGCTCAGAAAACATCCAAGATGTTAAATGAAATAAAAATCAGTGATGTCTAGTAATTTGTCGACCTGTGACAAGGTCAAACAAAAACGGCTGTCGTTGTGAGATTTTTGTGAAAATCAAAACAAAAGAACGCCTCATGTGTGTTATTTTAAACTCGCAGTTCAAAACAAACAGGGACAGAGAGCTAGTTATGCACAGAATTGATGATAAAAGTGTCAGATTTTATCAAAAACAGACATGTCTGTATTAAACTGTGTAACTGTTCTGCCATCAACATTTGATTTTATGTGAAAATCAAAATAAAGTGTGCTGTGAGTACAATATCCTCAAAAATGTTCCTCTTCTGAAACGGGAACAGTCAGCATGTACAAATTACCTGAAGACTGCGTCTTTCAATGTAACCAGCAGGGGGCACAGCGCTGGAAGTGAGTTTATCACAGCGACTGTAATCTCTCTATCTGACCGCTATAGAGGCGCTGTTATCACCAGTGAGCGCAGCCGTAGCTTTCAGCCCACACAGACATCCAACACGGATGAAAAGCATCAATCAGACAGATCTAAAGCGTAACGTGATAAGCTCTAGAACCCAGGCTCACAAAAACGAAATCATGTGAGCAAAATCGGTTGAACTGTGAAACCATTTAAACTGCGTTTAAAAGAAATAAGGTCGGTCCTCATAAAACCGGCAAAATCGGTGTCACGTGACCTGGTCACATGGCGATCGGCAGTTTTTCAGAGCAACCGGCTCTGTCCACCCACTAAAATCTCAAAAACACCGCGATTAAACAGTCTTTTCAAAGACAGTAATGGACAAACAAGCACGGAAACTCGTCTGAGACAAGTAGCAAGTGAAATTTGACGAGGAGCGGGGCTTCACCCACTGCGCATGCGTCAACACATACAGCGTAATCGACCAAACACAGCGAAGACAGAACTGTAGTTCTAAAACCCAAGTGTTCATGGGAAATTGTGTCTTCCAAATCTAACGCCACCCACTAGTGACGTGCCGTTCGAGCGGTGCGTTCACGGACCTGCGGTCTTTTGAACTCTAGCGAGGAACGGACTTTTTAACGTTCTAAAACAGTCATAAATACCGCAAAACACCGCGGTTAAGCCAGTCTTCGACGATATTACGTGCATAGAACTCAAACAACACAAATAAACTGTTAGAAATGTGTGCAAAAATGAATCTGACAACCAGAGTCTACAGAAACCAACGTTATTGAACGCGACACACAATGGACCAATCACAGCGTTTTAAGCAGCCATCTTGTCCCGGTACCGTTTAGCATTATAGCTCGATCCAAAGTACTGGACTCTCTTTCACAAAATAAACGACTTTTACACCGCAGAAAATTCTGTTAACGAGCACAACACATCCAAGCCAACTCTCACGCCCCCAGGGGAGGCAGCACGCTAACTGTGTACAACAACAGACTTTACGTCAAACGGAACCGGACCTCGGTCTGGCCCAAAGCGGAGTGGGTTTTCCCGAACCTCGGCAAACACGTTGTAACAGATTAGGTAAAAATGGAGCAGCAAAGAGTGAAACAGACGTTTAACAGTAAACCGCAGATGTAATAAGATGAAGCAGTGGTGACACGGCGGTCACAAAATGAACAATGCATGCAGCGTGCGACACGTAATGAAACGTCTCACAAGCACAGACAAAACATTTATCACTCAGCAGCTTCAAACAGACGTTGAAATGTGAAATATAAAATAATTCTATCGGCAAAATAATCCAGACAATGCCACGATCAGCAACTCCCGGACACTCCACCAGCCAGAACTATTCTTATAAGACCAAAACCAGGATGCAAAACTAATGCCAACAACACCGTAACAAAAATAAGCTACAAAAACAACTTATCAATTTAATCTTTCAGAAGACCGTCACGAGCCACCAATAAATGTAACAATATAGGAGTTATTAGTCAGTTTACTGACTTACCTATAGTTTAGACGTGCAAGTCTGAGCAGACTTTATCTGCACAAACTTGCCACCAAGTTCACGGGGTCTCAACTTTTTCAGAATAAATCAACAAATCTAACGATGTGATTAGCCAGTAATGTAATTTCACGCTTAGACTTCAATTTATGTTGGTCTACCAAAAGAATAGACCTTTTATTGAAACTATCACAAAAATTACATAAACATTTGTATCGATATTAGCTCTGATTTAATAACTACGTTGACAAGAATTCAAATTAAAACAAACAGACAATTAAAACTTAACTGTTGGCACAAAACTTGACAGATTAAATACTTATGAAAAATAAGAAATAGGAGGAAGGAGATGAATGGAAGCTAAGTTAACGGAAGTTAATTATTTTGAAAACAACCAGGGTGGCAAGCTTTCCCATACGGATCTCAGCTGGGCTTCCCACACGTTCAGGACACAATCAACGCCTCGTTACCTGTTGACGATACGTCTTGGAGATAAGAGTTGAGGTTTGTGGACACTAACGGACTGTGTTGTCCAGTTCACGCCCAGATGACCTCCGCGCGTGTGAGCTGATTCAGACGAGTGAGAAGAACCGCTTCTCCCGGCAGGAACAGACTCCAATCGCACTGGTTGAACTTTCAAAATAAAACTTTAGAAAACAAATTCTTCAGAAAGGAGAGTGAATGGATCAAAGTAAGGCTTTACTATGATCCCCGCTGAGACGTGGGTCGTTGACATATGACCGGGACGTCTCCAGCTTTCAGAGAGGAGAGCAGGTTGACAGTTCGTACTCCTCGAAACTCTAAAGGCAAATGCAGGAAGTGCCCATTTATAGGGAGGCGGGATCTGAACCACCTCCTGAATAACTATTGGCTGGTTATAACAAAATAAAAGATGGAAGTTTAATTCCATAGGTAGAAAGTCTCTTGACGGACAACAGGAAAACTGTTTACATAAACAGCCAGGTGGCCTGCTTGCAAGCACAGAAAATGTTATGGCTAACTTCATAGACAAAACAGAGAAGGAAGCTGAACAGCTAACAGTTTACCCTGAACTGTGTCTTAGAATCAAAGCCTGCTCGCTTTTGCAGACATAAAACCAGCAGAAGGTCAAAACTCATGAAAGTAACAGATCATCATTAAAAATGACAAAAATATACTGTAGATCAATTCTGAATTAACACACATTAAAGAGAAAGTTCAATCTGATTAATTAGTGTCCATTAATTCATAATAATTGTAAAAATATATAAGTGTCCATCTGTCTCCTTGAGGGCTTCAAGAAGGCGTAACACTTAGAGTTTCAGAGAGATGTGGAGAGGTGTACTTGAAGGTCAAGACAGAGGCCTATATCACTACACTAATTAGCGTTTTACACCAGTACAGACTGTTGGAGGGGAGGTGCGCAGTTGTTTAAAGCGCTCGGCTGTTAAGGGGCGGGGCGCCCTGACGTATTATGTCATGAAATTAGCATATCATGATATACGTTTTTTGCCCGGGCAAGCTTTTTATACCGGTATTACCGGTAACGATATGATATGGCCCAGCCCTAATAAAAACTGAATGCAATGATGTGGAGATGGCAATTGTCAATATTTTATTCGTAAAAGAACATAGATGACAGATCAAAAGTTTAATCTGAGTAAAGATAACATTTTAAAAGAAAAATATGTTGATTACAAATTTCACAGTGTCAACAAATCCCAAAAAAGTTGGGACAAGTAGCAATAAGTGGCTGGAAAATGGAAATTGAGCGTATAATGAAAAACTAGTAGACCAATTAACACTAATTAGGTCAATTGACAACATGATTGGTATAAAAAGAGCTTCTCAGAGTGTCAGTGTCTCTCAGAAGCCAAGATGGTAAGAGGATCACCAATTCCACCATTGTTGCGCAGAAAGATAGTGCAGCAATACCAGAATGGTGTTACCCAGCGTAAAATAGCAAAGACTTTTAAGTTATCATCATCAACCGTGCATAACATCATCAAAAGATTCAGAGAATCTGGAACAATCGCTGTGCGTAAGGGTCAAGGCCGTAAAACTCTACTGGATGCTCGTGATCTCCGGGCCCTTAAACGTCACTGCACCTCAAACAGGAATGCCACTGTCAAGGAAATAACAGAATGGGCTCAGGAATACTTCCAGAAAGCATTGTCAGTGAACACAATCCACCGTGCCATCCGCCGTTGCCAGCTGAAACTCTACAGTGCAAAGAGGAAGCCATTTCTAAGCAAGCTCCACAAGCTCAGACGTTTGCACTGGGCCAGGGGTCATTTAAAATGGAGTGTGGCAAAATGGAAGACTGTTCTGTGGTCAGATGAGTCACGATTTGAAGTTCTTTATGGAACACTGGGACGCCATGTCATCCGGACCAGAGAGGACAAGGATAGCCCAAGTTGTTATCAACGCTCCGTTCAGAAGCCTGCATCACTGATGGTATGGGGTTGCATGAGCGCTTGTGGCATGGGCAGCTTGCATGTCTGGAAAGGCACCATTAATGCAGAGAACTATGTTCAGGTTCTAGAACAACATATGGTCCATCTAGACGTCATCTCTTTCAGGGAATGCACGGAAGACCCTGCATTTTTCAAAGCTGTAGCTGCACTCACGCAGAGACATGTAGGATGAGATGTATGAAGGCAGCAGACCAAGAAGTGAATTAAAGATGAAAATGTACAAGTGAAAGAGTCTGCGTGAATTTAATGATGTCCAGTTAACCAGTGAATACTGGGTGCAGTGGTGGGTATGATAATCACAGCCAGTTATGAATCTTAGTGCACCATGATAGACAGCATCTAACATCTGCAGGGTGCTTGTAGGAGCATCATGTAGATAATGTCACCGTAATCAATGGAGGGAAGGAAAGTCACAGATACAAGGCGTTTCCTAGCATTCAGTGTTAGACATGATCTGTTTCTGAAAAAGAAACCCAGTTTACCTTTCAGTTTCTTCACTAGGTTTTCCACGTGGAGTTTAAAAGAGAGATGTGAATCGACTAGTATACCCAGATATTTATAGGAATCAACAAACTCAATAGGGACACCATTTGAGGATAAAATCAGAGGAAGATCTGTTGGAACCACCTTCCTACTTGAAAAAACATCCCTTTTGTTTTATCAGCATTTAGGACAAGTTTGAGACGGAACAAATCTGACTGGATGATGTCAAAAGCGGATTGCAGTAACTGGAAAGCCTTAGCTACTGTTTTAGCTCGGCAGTAAACAACTGTATCATCAGCATAGAAATGTAAGGATGCATCAGGGATGCAGTGACCTACATTAGCTATGTAGATTGTAAAGAGAGTTGGTCCTAAAACTGAGCCTTGTGGTACACCATTTTTAACTGTTAAATAGCTGGAAGAAGTACCGTTATGTTGAACACATTGCCTCCGATTGGAAAGATAGTTAGAAAACCAACCGATGGTGTGATCAGAGAAACCGATTTCTGAGAGCTTATGACACAGGATGTTATGATCCACAGTGTCAAAAGCTTTAGACAGGTCTAAGAAAAGTGCAGCACAATAGTCCTTAGCATCCAATGCTTCAACAACATCATTCAGAACCTTCAGAGAAGCAGTTGTTGTGCTGTGTTTTTTCCTGAAACCAGATTGATGGAGAGGTAAGATGTTAAATGAGTCCAGATAGTTTTTGATCTGAGAGTTTATCAGTTTTTCTAGAACCTTGGCTAAGATGCAGAGTTTAGAGATCGGTCGATAATTGTTCAGTGAGGTGGGGTCACCTCCCTTCAGCAAAGGAAGAACAAAGGCTGTTTTCCAAGCATCCGGAATGGTGTTTTGTCTTATGGACAGATTAAAGATGTGGGTCACAGGGACTGTGATGATATGAGCAGCCAGCCTTAAGAAATAAGGTGGAAGTTCATCTGGACCTGCAGATTTTTTAGGATCAAGATCATTTAACAGTTTATTTACCTCACTGACTGAGAACGGAGAAAAAGAGAAGGTGTGATTAACTGATGGTTGACTTGTAAAATGATGTTTTTATATAGGGAACTGTTTAATCTTAATTAAATTTTATTTTAGCTGTTTTTATAGAAAAGTCCAACCAAGGACTGGGTTTGCAAATTAGCCTGTGGCTAGAAAATAATAATAATAATGTCTATTCCTGTCATCTGCATATGTTTCCCATACACAGACGAAATTCGTCTCTGCATTTAACCCAACCACCTACCAGGTGGTGCAGTGAGCAGCCCGAAAGCGCCCGGGGAGCTGGAGAAATAGGTGTGCACTCATAGACACCCCAAGCTGGGTAGTGGCTGGGGCGCGAACCCGCGACCTTCGGATCCGTAGTCAAAAGCCCTGCCACTAGACCAAAACCTTTGTGCAAGACAACGGTTGCTTCGTTTTTAACATGTAACATTGTTTATTGTACTGTCCTTGATCACATAAACTTGAATGAATGAAAATGGTCCCCATAGTAGTAATAGTGTATGGCATGCTGTAGGCTGTTGTATCATGTAATAGGAAAACGTGCCTATAATGACAAATTAAAAAAGATCAAGACAAAAACAACTGGAATTTATTAATTAAACTATTTATTATACTATACTTTATACTTTTTTTCTTGCACTTTTTAGAATTCACCATGTCCTGTATGACTGAGAATCTTCACTAGCTATTAATGACTCAATCGGCCTGCCATATGCTTCCCACCTTTCTGCTCTCTGCTTGGAACCTTCAATCCACCCAGCTGCACCATGGCGGCGAAATGCAGCTAATTTTACCATTAAAGTGCATTTATTAAGAAAACGATAGACAGAAAAACACCTCTGCTATAATTTCGAGCTAACAAATAATTGTTTAGGTACTTTTCTTGTTAAATGTCGGCGAAACGAGCCACGCTCCTCTTTCCTGTCCTCACCGCTGCACGTTCACTGAGGACACAGGCAGCAAAACATTTTTTTAATAAAGCTGATTTAACCATTAAGGTGCATTTATTAAGAAAACGTTAGACTGAGACACACATTTGCTATAATTTCGAGCTAAAAAATAATTGTTTAGGTACTTTTCTTAATTGTCGGAGGATCAAGGTGCATTCCTCTTTCCCGTTTCTTTTCACAGACATGACAAAAAGCCTCGCCTCGGCCAGCAGTAGGTGCGAACGCACACTGACCAACGCTATGACGTCATTGTTTTAGCTAAGGTCCTACTCGGAACATAAAATTAGAAAAGTTGAATAAATTCACAAACATTTTTTAGAAGACAGTACGAGAAAAATATACCGGTAGTTGTGTAGGTTTCAAAAAATGTAATACCTCATCAGATGACGTTTATTACTTTTTAATGGCCTTAATTTGTGTTAATTTCATTTACTACCTTTTAATACCTTTTACAACCCCGCAGATACCCTGAAAGCAGATCGGTGCATCCCTATTTCTGATGTCACGGCTCAGCTCGCTTGGACCCCTTGAGAAGGAGGGCCAGAATTCTCGGGGGGAGCGGGTCCAAACTACTAAAGGAAAAGACATTGAGCCGGAAATATCCGACCGTGACAGTGAAAAAGGGGCATAAGTTAATCTGCATGAGAGATCTGTTAATTAACCAAGTAACTACTGTATTTTTCGGAGTATAGGTCACACCTTTTTATCATTTTTCATGGCCTGCGACCTATACTCAGGTGCAGGCACCTATATATGGCTTTTTATAAAATAAGCTGATTTGTAATCATTTATTAACAAAAATTAAACTGAGACACACTCTTACAATAATGTCAGCTAACAAATATATTTTTTAGGTGTTTATCCTGCTAAAATTATTCATTTATTAAAGAAAAGTTCAGCTCAGACACATATTTGCTATAATTTTTGATCAAACAATTAATTGTTTTTAAGTGTTAATCTTCTTAAAAGCCTTGCTGTGCGCTCCTGTGGAAGAGACATTTTCAGCAGAGCTAAACACGGTCCACATTTTGATGTAGGTGCGACCTATACTCAGGTGTGACCTATATATGGATTTTTCCAATTCTTTGGCAATAATTGGATGGTGCGACCTATACTCTGAAAAATACGGTAACTGACTAAATAACAATTCTCTCAGGAATTACATGAACAACATTTCTTGGGGTCTGAATGTTTGAAAGAAATTTTTGATTGGTTGGTATGTTCTCTCCACATATTGCACAACCACTGAACCAGTATTTTAGAACCAACATCTAAAGTCCAAATTATGATCTAAGGTTTAATTAGTTTGTTTTTAAAGTATTATTAAGAAACTAGGAGCAAATTATAGATTGGGAACTTTTTGAAAATTGTTACAGAATATATTTTACAAAATCAAAACAAATGTTATTTGGGTGTTAGGATACCAGTTGCATATTTTTATGTATTCAAATTTATTGATGTTAAAATACAACACAAAACAATCCTACAAACTAGGCTTAACCAACTTATAAATAAAATGAAGGGTAGCAGAAAGAAGAAAAAAATTCTTATTATATCTGCCCCCTCTTTCAAACAATCAAACAACAATCATCTGCAAGTAACTGAACAAAAAAAAGAACAATTCACCATAATTATCGAACTACAATACAACATACGTAACAGTATTTCATATATATATTTGCAATAATCCAGTTTTAATCATTTTCTTAAATGTAATCATTGTTTTTGCATTTTTTACTTCAGTCTCCAAACCATTCCACTATCCAATTCCCTGGATTGAGGTTGACCGACCCTTCAAACTAGTTCTATATTTTGGTTTAACAAATATTTCTGTTCCCTTGAGATTATAATAGCTTTGTCGTTTAACAAAATATATTTGGATATTCAAAGGTAGTTCATTTTTATGAGCTCTATACATAACTGACAAAATATTATAATCCACTAAGTCAGGGAACTTCAATAACTTCAGTTGATGAAATAATGTGCTAGATGGATGACAGTAATCTTTTCTAGGGATTATTCTTATAGCTCTTTTCTATAGCAAAAAAATAGGCTCTGTAAATGTTTTACATGCTTTACCCCAAAAATCAATACAATAAATTAAGTATGGAACAATAACTGTATTATACAACAAATACAGAGCTTTATCATTTAACAAGTTCCCGAATTTGTATAATACTGCAGTAGATTTAGCTATCTTTCTCCTTACCGAATTTATGTGATGTTTCCACTTCAGTTTGTCATCAATGATAACACCCAAAAACTTCACTTCACTCACACAACAGATCTTAACACCATCAATCTTAAATGCAACATCAACAGTTTCCTTTTTTTTTACTGAATATAATGTACTTAGTTTTATCTAAATTTAATGACAATTTATTTAGTTTAAACCAATTTTGTATTTTAACAAATTCTGTCGTCATCAACTCAAACATCTGTTCCATATCTTTACCCAAACAAAAAATGTGATATCATCAGCAAATAGGATACATTTAAGGAGTCCTGACACTTTTACCAAGTCATTCACATACAGAATAAATAACTTTGGTCCAAGTACAGAACCCCGAGGGACTCCACCTGTAATTTTGCAAAGGTCAGATCTTACATCATTTATTTGCACAAATTGTTTTCTGTTTCTCAAATAGCTAGATACCCACTGTAATGCTGGTCCTCTAACACCGTATTTACTTAATTTGTCAATGAGAATGGTAAGATCAATAGTATCGAATGCTTTTTTTAAATCAACAAAAATACTTAGACAATATCATTTTTGATCAACAGCAGTAGTTATTTGTTCCATCAATTCCATGATAGCCATTGATGTAGTTTTTTGCTCTGAATCCATACTATTACTCTGAATATTTTGTTTATCAATGAATTGGTCTAATCTAATAATAAAAAAAGTTTTTCTAAAATTTTTGAAAACCGTGGTATATTGGTCTATAATTGTTAAATATACTTTTATCACCATCTTTAAAAAGAGGTACTACTTTAGCTATTTTCATATTATCTGGAAATTTTCCTGTTGAAAAAACATTAATTACTCGCAATTTTGCTTTAATATCACCATTACTTTTATTTAATGAACCACTATAATATTCCTTTTTGTGTTTTCTTATAATCCCTACTAATTTGTTTTTATACCTCTTATATTTTTCTTCAGATTCCCGGGTTCTTGATTTCAAAAAGCACAAATACAAACAGTTCTTTTTGCAAGCATTTCTCAATCCTTTCGTCATCCATGGTTGGTCAACATTATTTTTCCTAGTATAATTTATTTACACACAATTTTTTTTCATATAGTTTCTAAAATATTCAAAAACTTAGCCTATGATGTATTCACATCATCAACATACACGTTTTCCCAATTTTGTTTATCTAAGTCTTCCTTTAATCTATCTATAGCTTTTTTGGATGTATTTTTATTATTATGTTTTTGTTACTGCTTTTATGGTATTTTGCATCTCATGGCCTATAATAATTATTTTAATATTTTCTGGAAGAAAGTTTTCACTCCTGTGTGGACTCTAATGTGAGTTTAAACTGTCCTTCTGACTAAATCTTTGTCCACAAAATTAACTAGGAAACAGCTTGTGTCCTGTGTGGACTCTCATGTGTGAGTTTAAACTTGACTTGTGACTAAATCTTTGTCCACAAAGTTCACAAGGAAACGGCTTGTCTCCTGTGTGGACTGTAATGTGTGAGTTTAAATTTGCCTTCTGACTAAATCTTTGTCCACAAAGATCACAAGGAAACGGCTTGTCTCCTGTGTGGACTCTAATGTGTGAGTTTAAATTTGCCTTCTGACTAAATCTTTGTCCACAAAGATCACAAGGAAACGGCTTGTCTCCTGTGTGGACTCTCATGTGTGAGTTTAAACTTGATTTGTGACTAAATCTATGTCCACAAAGTTCACAAGGAAAAGGCTTATCTCCTGTGTGGACACTCATGTGTGAGTTTAAACCTGACTTCTGACTAAATCTTTCTCCACAAAGATCACAAGGAAATGGTTTGTCTCCTGTGTGAACTCTCATGTGTGAGTTTAAATTTCCCTTATGACTAAATCTTTGTCCACAAAGATCACAAGGAAACGGCTTCTCTCCTGTGTGGATGCTCATGTGTGAGTTTAAACTTGCCTTCTGACTAAATCTTTGTCCACAAAGATCACAAGGAAACGGCTTGTCTCCTGTGTGGACTCTCATGTGTGAGTTTAAAATTGCCTTCTGACTAAATCTTTGTCCACAAACATCACAAGGAAATGGCTTGTCTCCTGTGTGGATTCTCATGTGCGAGTTTAAATGTGTCTTCCGACTAAATCTTTGTCTACAAAGTTCACAAGGAAACGGCTTGTCTCCTGTGTGGATTCTCATGTGTGAGTTTAAATGTGTCTTATGACTAAATCTTTGTCCACAAAGTTCACAAGGAAACGGCTTGTCTCCTGTGTGGACTCTCATGTGTGAGTTTAAATATGTCTTCCAACTAAATCTTTGTCCACAAAGTTCACAAGGAAACGGCTTGTCTCCTGTATGTACTCTCATGTGTGAGTTTAAATGTGTCTTCCGACTAAATCTTTGTCCACAAAGATCACAAGGAAACGGCTTGTCTCCTGTGTGGACTCTCATGTGTTTGTTTAAATCTGCCTTTTGACTAAATCTATGACCACAGAGTTCACAAGGAAATGGCTTGTCTCCTGTGTGGACTCCCATGTGTCTGTTTAAATGTGTCTTCCGACTAAATCTTTGTCCACAAAGTTCACAAGGAAAAGGCTTGTCTCCTGTGTGGACTCTCATGTGTTTGTTTAAATCTGCCTTATGACTAAATCTATTTCCACAAAGATCACAAGGAAATGGCTTGTCTCCTGTGTGGACCCTCATGTGTTTGTTTAAATCTGCCTTATGACTAAATCTATGTCCACAACGTTCACAAAGAAATGGCTTTTCTCCTGTGTGGACTCTCATGTGTGAGTTTAAAGCATCCTTCCGACTAAATCTTTGTCCACAAAGATCACAAGGAAATGGCTTGTCTCCTGTATGGACTCTCATGTGTGAGTTTAAATTTGCCTTCTGACTAAATCTTTGTCCACAAAGATCACAAGGAAACGGCTTGTCTCCTGTGTGGACACTTATGTGTTTGTTTAATTTTGATTTGGAAGTAAATTTTTTACCACAGTCATCACAGCTTATTGATTTTGGTCTTGCCTGGACTTTCCTGCATGACTCGACATTTTTCTTTTCTCCAACACATTTCTTATTAAGCAGACAGCTTGAAGACTTCACTCCTGAATGGCTTGTCATGTGTCTTTGAAGAGTCCGGTTACTGACATACTGCTTACCACACTCAGAGCAGCTCAAAGATTTGTTGACAGTTTTTACTTCTGATTCAGGAGCCCTGCTCTCCTTCCAGTCTTTCATACTGTCTTCACGTTCTGATTCAGAGTCTAATGTGTTCTTTAGTAGAGTGTCAGGACTGGTCATTTCACCATCCTCTTCATCGTCCTCATTAACATCAATCTGTGAAGAGCTCAAACTGCCTATGTGAGTCTTTAAATCTGGGTTTATGCCTGGTACATTTTTTTAATCCTCCTCACTCTTTAAAGAAACTGTAGCGACCAAAAACTTGATATCGGTCTCCTCCATATTGAGTTTGTTTCCCACCAGTCTGGTCTTAGGGTCTTCTCTTCCACTTTATGATAAGAGGCTCTGGGTCCTGCTGGTCCACATCAGGCCTTCAGTCTTGAAGAACTTCTTCTTTTAATCAGCTCTAAACAAAGGCAGGTACGACTGAAACACATGAACATTAAGGAAATGTTACTTCAACACACATACACACAGTGGCGGCTCGTGGACTTTCCAAAAGTGGGGGCTATAACTCCAAAATAGTATATATCAGTGGCGGGCAGTGCATTTCACACCTAGGCCTTCAGTAGTGCTCCGTCTGAATCAATCCAAGCCTCAATAACTATTTTATGGCTATAAACTTCTACTACAGGTCATAAAAAAGCATCAAAAATAACCTGATAAAACTGCAATATTATTTAGGAATATAGCAACATTTTACTCACCAAAAATCCTGATTATTTGTTATTACACTGTCTTTAAGCTACAAGTACCTGGGTGTACACTTGAATGATAACCTCAGCTGGAGCAATAACACCACCAGCCTGATCAAGAAAGGACATCAAAGACTCTACTTCCTCAGACGGCTGAGACGAGCTGGTCTGAGAAGCTCAGTCCTCACCTCGTTCTACAGGTGTGCAGTGGAGAGCGTCCTGTGCTCCAGCATCAACGTGTGGCATGGAGGCTGCACAGTTGCAGAGAGGAAAGCTCTACAGAGAGTGGTGAAGGCTGCACAGAAGTCTGTGGGAGTCAGTCTCCCCACCATCACAGACATTTACACCTCCAGATGCAGAAAAAGAGCCACCTGCATCATGAAAGACCTCACTCACCCAGCACACTCACTCTTTGCACCACTCCCCTCGGGACGGAGGTTGAGGAGCATCAAATGTAGAACCACTAGACTGAGGAACAGCTTCTACCCTGAGGCTGTCAGACTCATGAATAAATAAATAATAAGAATAAACACTGCAAAATGTCACATCATGTTGATACTGATCTGTTTCTTGTTGCTGCGTTCATCTGTGACCATCTGCTCATAATGACTCATGTTCGTGCTGCTGTTTATAATGATGTTTTTCTACTACATTAGGGCTTAGTGTATTACTAGCTGATGTCTCTCTTAGTTAATCCTAGATGTTATTATTGTTTTTCTCTTGCATTTGTTGTTGGATGTAACTGGGACCCTGTGTACATAATCTCGTTTTCAACACATGTACTACATGCGGTGCAAATGACAATACATTCTCTCTGACTCTGACTCTCTGACTTAATATTATATTAATAATTGATAATAAATATTTAATATCCCCAGGTAATAATTTGAGGTCACAGCTTCTGTTATGATCTTGTCTGATATTAGACAGAGTTTTGTGTGAGACAATAAAAAGATGGCAAAAATGCTGAACAGGACACATTAATGTATTATAAAATTATAAAATGAATAAATAAAATAAAATTAAAATTAAAAATGTTAGTTGAACCTTTGAAATGTTGAGTTTTTTTTAAACACAAAGACAATTTACAGACATATGAAAGGGAAAAAAACAAGATATAAAATGAAAGGTAGCAGATGAAAAAAAAATCATATTTGCTCCTTCTTAAAACAAAATAAATTCAAACAATCAATTCAAACAATAATTATCTAATATAACAAAACTCACCAGATTGTGTGGAACAAACTAGCAGTTATTTTGGGACATGCAGAAAGTTGTACCATGATGTGTCACCGCTGAATCAGGCCATTCTTCTTAACACATGAGCTTTCTACTTTGCGTTGTTTCCAGCAGCAAACACCGCGGTAAAGTTAGTTTGAAGTTGGACGGAGCAACGCAGCGCTGAAGACACGCTGACACGGAGCTTGAATATCCAACGTCCAACTTGAAACCAACTTCACTGCGGTGCAGCAAACAGTAAACAAAGTCCGTTTTCTCTCTTTCTACCTTTCAGGTCGTGTGACCGGACATTACATCCAATAACACAGCAAGTTTGGACCATTGCAAAACTGTAAAAACCTACTTAGATTCTAAAAAAAAATTAGTGAAAAAGCTTACTGTATTTTAATGGCCAGCCCCAGAGCCTCTGGCCAGCCCGAACCGACTATCAACTTCCGCGCCGCGGGTGTGACGTCACACGTTGACTATCCAATCAAAGCGGGTGAATAGCTGACATTTCCGTGTTGGTTGAATCCTGTGGCTGTGGGCTGACCCTGGGCTGAACAGAATTAGCCCCAATGAGCCGCAATACGAAGGGGCGTGGCAAGATGTCTGTCAATCATTCTGAACCATGAAGGAACAGTGACAAGACGGGGCTGTCAGAATTTAGCCCTTTGGAACGACCCTGGGATTTTTCCCAGGTGGTTTGACACCAGTTTTGTTGTAAATTTAACAAAATGTGACATTATTTCTAAAATGTACTAATTTTGAAGTTGTTATTTTGAAGTTGTTTATTTTAAAATATTTATTGTAAATGCCAGGAGGGAGGGCTTAGCCCTCCTAGCCCACTGATACCAGCCGTCACTGCATACACACACGCATACGCACCCACACACAAACAATTTAACCTCAAAATCACCATCCTCTGTCTACATATACATTAATACCAACATATTCCTACAAAAGAACAATTTTAAAAGCAGAACAAATTTGTTATGAACAAAGGAGTGCCTATGACAAAAGTTATTTTTAATATAATCCTTTTGAATTTCACAAAGTTAAGTAACAGCGAAATCACAATTCCAGTGTCAACCATTAGTTTTACCACTGAGAATAACCTTGCTCATTATGAAGGTTGCCGTTACAAATGACAACTTATGAACTTTATTGTTGATAAAAAAACTTGAAAATTAAAAACCACATGATTGGTAATAATACAAGCAAACCACCTGTTATTGAGAAGGAGGCATTTACTGTATATTTCATAATTATTTTTACGCCGGATGCCCTTCCTGACACCACCACAGACTTCTGTGTGGAGCACAGAGCTGCTATCTACGGCTGCCGGAGGAGCAGATGGTGGGGGTTAAGGGCCTTGCTCAAGGGCCCAGAGTGGAGCAAATGAGGGTTGAAGCAGGTGTGGGTCTTTCACCATTCCCACCCATATTTTGATGTCATCAGTACCAGGAGTTGAACCGGCGGGCTTCCGATCACAGGCCCACCTTCTCTAACCTCTGAACCACCACTCCCACAATAAAGATTTAATACAGTGTAGGACTCAAGTTAGAAGATATTTATGATGAACTACAAACACCTAAAACTGAATCCTTCAGAGAGAACACTTGGAGGATTTGTGTGTGTGTGTGTGTGTGTGAGTGCGTGTGTGAGTGCGTGTGTGTGTGGGGGGGGATCACACGTTAAACAGAGACACACTGTAGCTGCCATCAAGGGAAATTCTCATTTAATTCATTATTCAATATTCAGTTAAAGAGAGCAATAAATATTAGTGTTTGATACAAACATTCAATAATTGATAACAATTTTCAGTAATTTATGTTGTTAAAGTGATTTTTTTTGGGATAAAATGCATTAAAATGTATGGGGGAACTTATCTTTTGTTCCGCATGCCACGTTGTTTCCCTTGGGGTAAGATTGCTTCACACACTTGCCATGAAAACCGTTGGGAGAACCATATAACCATTACTGCATATAAGACTTACGAGAAGTTTCCCCCAAAAGACAAAGGGGTGTTTTTTCATTTCTTTTTGTGAGAAGAAGCTGTAGAAAATCGTCTTTATTCCTCTGGAGTTAATGTGTACAATGAGGTACGATTTATTGTTTAATTTGTGTCTTTTATTTGTCTTTTATTCCTGTAAATCTTTATTGTCCGTGAACTAATTTAAATCTGTGTTTTCTTTCTTAGTTCTGACAGCATTTTTGGGGCATTGTTAAGTCACGTTGTCTACAATAAATGTCTGTTAAAACTAGGGTTGGGCATCGAGAATCGAGAATCGTTCGGAACCGGGACTAAATGTCCGGTTTTCCCGGAATCGTTCAAAATATTAATTTGCGATTCCTATGTTCGATGCTAGTTAGCCGACCGGAAGTAGCCGCCAACACCGAAGAAGAATTTGCCGCCGAAAACCAACAAAGAAGAATCCACCGGAAGTGTGGATCCACGATTGAAAGCGTACTAATTAATAAAATGACCAGTCAGGTCAGTGCAGCACTTGCAATAATTTTCTATCATGCAAAGGAGAGAAGTAAAATAGTGTCCCGTTTGACGCGC
>JBBPBX010000158.1:62226-83188 GCA_038048925.1 Garcialebias charrua | reverse complement strand
GGAGAGAAGTAAAATAGTGTCCCGTTTGACGCGCTCCACAGGATTATTTTCGCTTCGTATCCGACTGGAAGTGCGGAGTGGTCCGTCTGCAAAACGCTCCGCCGGACTTTTCGCTAATCGCTACCTCTTCGGCTCCATCGGGTAAATAAATAAACTATAAACTACGTCTCATACCAACATTAAGGCAGCTAACAAGTTATACTCTGCTTAAAGTGGTAAGTCAGCTCAAATACAAACACGATGCTAACGTTAGCTCGCATTTTTTTTCTTAGACAAACTACCTGAAATGGCTTCACAGTGTACACCAGTGTCCAAGGTAAAAACGTCAGTTTAACTGAATGAAGAGTGCCACAGAACAGTTACAGCATATGTTGTAAAAAGGTTGCATCCCTTTTCAGATGTGAATTCAACTCCTGCCATGGATTGCACTTACATTGCACTCAGACACATTACTACTATCCAAAAAAGCTAAGTCTGGTCCTCTGGACATTCAAAAAACAAAACAAAACAAAGCAAAATAAAACTGTAGAAACGTTTCTATAGTTAAGCAAATCCAACATTAACATTCTTAATCCATTTAAAGTTATCTGTGTCTTTTAAAATGTTTTAATGTCTCTATTTTTCATTATTATATAATTTCTGTTTATGTTCTCTTTCATTCCATTATGAGTGAATGTCACAGTTTGAAGAATTATTGAATAGGTTAGTTAGGCAATAACAACAGAGCTAATAATTGTATACATTCTCAGTCTTAAAAATGATTTAATAATCTCTTTTTACTGATAATACTGATAAACCTGTTGTTTGTTTAGGAACCTCTCTGCAATCTGTCCAGAAAGTCTTCACTGGAGGAGCGTTTTGCTGATCAAGAGGCACAACGTAATGTCACAGCTCCATGTCCATGAAGATGGAGAGAGGGCTGCAGATACCAGGACATCCCACCAGCTGTTCTGTCTGAGGATCCTGCTGCTGGTGGTGGAACCAGGTTAGCCCATCAGTGGGAGCTCAGTAACATGACTGCAGCATCAGAAACTGTACAATATTATATGTATAATAATAATAATAATACAGTATATGTTGGTGAGTCCTCCATGTTGGCTCTAATCTGCCCTGTGAGAAATTCATAGTAAATTTAACAAAAATAAAAAAGTTCATAGCATTAAATTCAAACAGAAGTTCAAATTATTTCATCCTGAAAGAACTCTGGCTAACTACTGTAGCTCTTTTATAACATGGAGTTAAACTCAAAGTAGTCTCCTCAGAGAAATAGTGTTACCATTATTTTTATACTAAAGTTTCTGTTAACTTATTATTTTAATTTTAAAGTTTCTGTTAACTTATTATTTTTATATTTGATTGTTTCTGTTCAGTGCCCTGGAGCTATACAGTATAAATAAACTGAACTGAATTGAATTGACATGGTTTTTTTTAACCCCGCCTACAAAAAGAATCGGAATCGAGAATCGAAAAGAATCGGAATCGAAACGAAGAATCGGAATCGGAATCGCTCAAATTCAAATGATGCCCAACCCTAGTTAAAACCCAAGAATGACGTTGATCCATAATTGAACTCGAGAGGAGTAACAGTCAGAACTCAAGCCTGTGACCACAGTCAGAACTCAGCCTTTCCGTGCTGCAGTAACTCAACGGTTGAGTACGTGCTGCAGTCAGAAGTCAACGGTTGAGTACGTGCTGCAGTCAGAAGTCAACGTGCTGGAGTCAGAGAACTCAGCCTGCTGCTGGAGTCAGAGAACTCAGCCTGCTACGTGTTTCTGGAGAGGAGCAGAGGGCGGAGGGAAGCCCCCGCTGCAGCGTGGAGCCAGAGCACTCGTTAAGCGGTGACGTCACTCTCTGGGATCAAAGTGAAGATGCTGCAAGCACGGATCACCCGAACCAGAAGCAGCCAGTGTCCAGGAGTTCAGCGTGGTTGATCTACTAGCAAGTAACACCTTTAAAATAAGTTAATGGTGAACAGTTGAATTAACCTAGCTAACTTTGAAGGGACTCTGTAAGTGCTTAAAAGGGTAATCTGCTGTGGTAAAAGGGCACAAGTTTTAAAGTTAAGAAATTGTTTGTTTCATACAAAGGTGATTGTTACCAAGCTAATTGTAAGTGAATTACAAGTGTTTGACAAATTAAGCGTGAACAAAAGAAGGAAATGAGTGCAGCAAGTTGTATAATTTTGTTTGACATTGAAATAATTTTCTGTTTGTAACAAATGAAAGATTTCTTATTCTGATTTAAGATTTACATTACCACACTTAACTTGATCTTTGAAGAGAAAATTATTTCAGTTGTAAATATTTTCAAAGGGTGGTATTTAAAACTACAGACTTTACTATAAAGACACTAACGTTAAACTGAATTAATAAGGCCCAAAGTATACAATGAGCAGTGAGAAGGCCATGCAAAAAGACTGTGATGCTGAAGCTGTGGAGTTGAAGCGAGAAGGAAATCATGAAGAAAAAGCCGCAGATATTAACCCTTTAGAGCCAAGCACAAGTCAAGTTGTTTCAGCAGAGAGCTTGAAGAAAAGTGTAAGACAGAGAAAACTCACAGAGAAAGGCCAAGCACTGCATGAAGAAAGATTAAACAAGATTCAAACTTGTTTCAAGTTCAGCTATGACAAATGGAAAACTGTTGCCAAACAGACTAAAAGAGCTCTTGATGCACCTATTAAAACAAATTTGCATAATCACATTGTTCAAATCCAACATGCTTCAGGAGAAGTGAAGCAAGCTTATGAAAAGCTGTGCAGTTATGAAACACCTGATGGAGGCACTCGTCGCAGAGTGGACACGTGTGGTGCAGTTTCCCAAAAGATTATAAAACAAGCCCAAGAAAGCACAGCTCCAAAAGAAGATGAGAACGAGATAGAAAGGAGATCGGTGAGTTGGAGCGAAGCTGGCTCCGTGTTCACCTCAACAGCCTCCCAAAGTTCTAAACAACCAAGTAGTGCACGTTCAAGCTACTCAAGCAAGCTGTCTGTCAAAAGACAAGAAGCAGCAGCAGAACTGGCTGCAATGGAAGCTACTCTAAAGATGATGGAAGAAATGGAGTCTGAAAGAAAGAAACTCAAAGAGCTTGAATTAAAAAAACAAGGAAAGGCTTGCAAAACAAGAAGCAGAGAACGCCAAAACTCAAAGAGTTTTAGAGCAAAGGAGAAGAGAGCTTGAACGTTTAGAAACTGTAAAACAAATGAACGCTGCCAAAGCACGGCTGAAAGTGCATGAGCAAGAATGCAACTCAGATGATGAAATATCAGGGCTTCTGCATGGTACGAGCAAACCAAGGACTACATCAAATCCAATAAGCCAACCTGAACCAAAGCTTGCATCTTCAAACCTCAATCCAAGTGCACAGCCGTTTATTAGGTATCAAGACACCTCAAGTGAGCGACCTAGTTATGCCACACAAGAAGATGGAAAAACGGTACTAGCTAAGGTTTTAGCAGAGTCCATTAACGTTAGCCGTCTACCAGTTCCAGAACCCGCTGTTTTCAGTGGTGATCCTATCAAGTACAAGGACTGGAAATTTTCATTTCAAATGCTGATTGAAAGAAAGAACATCCCAGTAAGTTAAAAGGTTTACTACCTTCGAAAGTATGTTGGTGGTCCTGCAAGAAAGGCTATTGAAGGTTACTTCCTGCTGGAAACAGATTTGGCATACCACACAGCTTGGAACACTCTGGAGGAAAGATATGGAAGTTCATTTATGATCGCCAAAGCCTTCAGAGATAAGCTTTCATCACGGCCGAAAATTGGACCAAAGGACAGTACTGAACTAAGAGAGTTCTCAGACTTTCTCAGGAGTTGTGAAGCAGCAATGTCTCAGATAAAGAGTCTTGAGCTTCTAAATGACTGTAGTGAGAACCAGAGAATGCTCAGCAAGCTTCCTGATTGGCTTACAGCAAGATGGAATAGAAAGGTCATTCAGATTGAAGAGGAGTATGGTTCATTTCCAACATTTAGCAACTTTGTTGACTTTATCACAAGAGAGGCCAAGATAACGTGCAACCCAGTGACATCACTACATGCACTTAAAGCAAATGACTCAGAGAAGCTGAACCCCTTAAAGCAGGGGTCGGGAACCTATGGCTCGCGAGCCATATATGGCTCTTTTGATGGCTGCATATGGCTCTCAGACAAATCTTTAATAATAATTTTTTTAAAAAGCCGATAAAAATATAAAACATGGCCGCGAGTGGCTGGAGCCAATCACAGCTGTCCGTGGGTGACTGGCGCTGACTGGAGCCAATCACAGCTGTCCGCGGGACGCTGACTGGAGCCAATCACAGCTGTCCGCGGGGCGCTGACTGGAGCCAATCACAGCTGTCCGCGGGTGACTGGCGCTGACCGGAGCCAATCGGATGATGCTTCACGGACACGGGAGGAGACGTGATCAGGAAGTAAACATCCCTCCTAGCAGCTAGCTTAGCTAGTTGTGGAAACCCGTGTGATGAAGATGGCGGCTAAACGAAAACAAGACGAGGATTATCGTACTTTTCAGCCGGAATGGACAGAGCGATTTGCTTTTGTGGAGAGAGCAGGTTCTGCAGTGTGTCTGATATGCAATGATAAAATTGCCTCGATGAAACGCTCAAATATAAAGTGGCACTTCGACACACGACATGTTGCCTTTGCATCAAAATATCCTGTGGGGGACAGCAGGAAAAAAGCATGTGAAGAGCTACTGGGCAGAGTACAAGCAGGTCAGCAGCACCTTCGTGTTTGGACTCAACAAGGTGACTGGAATTCAGCTAGTTTTGCTTGTGCTTTCACCATTGTGAGAAACGGGAAGCCATTCACAGATGGTGAGTACGCCAAAACATTCATGCTTGATGTTGCCAATGAACTTTTTGACGACTTTTCGGATAAAGACAAGATAATTAAACAAATAAAAGACATGCCATGACACACTACGTGAGGAAAGTCTTGCTGTTTTGCCTCTGAAAGGGACAACAAAAGGGGATGATTTATTAAAAACTTTCACTGAGTTCACTAAAGAAAAAAATCTACAGATGGACAAACTTATTTCAGTGTGTACTGATGGTGCTCCGTGCATGGTGGAGAAAAACAAAGGATTTGTAGCACTTTGTGAACAGGAAAAGAGACCCATCTTAAGTTTTCACTGCATCCTACATCAGGAGGCGCTTTGTGCTCAGATCTGTGGCGAGCAGCTTGGTGAGGTGATGTCGCTGGTCATTCAGGTGGTCAGCTTAACCTCAATACATATCAACCAGACTACAAGGCCATCAGCAAAACCATGCAGCACCAGAAGTCACATTAATGGTAAGAAATACTTTATTTATCATTGTTAACAACAGCATAACAATGTTATTAAAAAGCATTCAGATACTTATTGTACTTTAAAAGTGTTGGGCTTCATAAAATGTACACATTTACTTGTTTTTAGTTTAAAAAAATATTGTACGGCTCTCACGGAATTACATTTTAAAATATGCAGCGTTTATGGCTCTCTCAGCCAAAAAGGTTCCCTACCCCTGCCTTAAAGGCTCAAAGTGTTAGAGCAAAGGTGTTTGCAAGCAGCTCAGAAGAGAAAACAGAAACAAACAAATGTGTATTCTGTGAAAAATTAAATCACAACATTCACACATGTTGAAAGTTTATGGAAAATACGCTAGTTGAAAGAGTGGAGTTTGTGAAGCTAAAAGGACTGTGTTTTGGATGTCTCAGCTTTGGAAATGTGAAAGAATCTGTAACACCTGCAAGGGAAAACACCCAACGTGCCTACATGAAGAACGAGACAAAGAATTAAAAAGAAATAAGGACAGAGATAAATAACAAAGAGAAATTAAAGGGATGAAAGAAGCCAGGGAAACCAAACAAACCAAAGAACAAAGTAAAGAAACTTTAAGTGGGGCAATCTCAAACCGTGTGATCCAAGGTGACAAGAGTGATCTCACATCTACAGTGATTCCAGTTTGGTTATCCACAGTAAGCAACCCGGAACAGGAAATGCTAGTATACGCCCTTCTGGACACTCAGAGCGACACTACATTTGTTTTGCAAGAAAAGGCAGATGTTCTGGATACAGAAAAGAGAGATGTACAGTTAAAGCTCTCTACATTGTCATGCAAAGAGGAAGTTGTTCCAAGTCAAAGGATCTCAGGGCTACAAATCAGAGGTTTCTACTCATCAAATAAAATCTCACTTCCTACTACATACACAAGAGAGTTCATCCCTGCAATTTTAAACCATATTCCCACACCCAAGACGGCAGGAGCATGGCCACATTTGGAGCACCTCACTGATGAAATAGCACCTCTGATTGAATGTGATGTTGGTCTGCTGATAGGTTATCAGAGTCAGAGTCAGACAGTCAGAGAGTCTTTATTGTCATTTGCACCGCATGTAGTACATGTGATGAAAACGAGATTATGTACACAGGGTCCCAGTTACATCCAACAACAAATGCAAGAGAAAAACAACAATAACATCTAGGATTAACTAAGAGAGACATCAGCTAGTAATACACTAAGCCCTAATGTAGTAGAAAAACATCATTATAAACAGCAGCACGAACATGAGTCATTATGAGCAGATGGGTCATTATGAGCAGATGGTCACAGATGAACGCAGCAACAAGAAACAGATCAGTATCAACATGATGTGACATTTTGCAGTGTTTATAACTGTTCACAAGCACTGGTACCTAGAGCAGTTGTGTCAGGAAAAGACAATGAGCCTTTTGGCCAAAAGACAGATCTCGGCTGGACAATAGTTGGAGGTGTTGATCCTTGTGTGAACTATGGAGACATTATTGGATGTAGTCACAGGAGCATTGTCAAAGAAGTGACACCCAGTCCACAATCTGATCAGTTGTTGAAAGAAGTGCACTATGTTTGTTACACCCAAGTTAAAGAAGTTGTCACACCATCAGATGTGATCAAAGTGCTTGAGGCTGATTTCAATGAAAAGAAAGTGGAAGATTCTCACCTCTCTCAAGAGGATTTACGCTTCATTTCAACAAGTTTTCTCTGGCAAGAAAAGCTTCCCAATGAAGAGGCTAAGGTGTGAGAACTTTAATCAAAGGACCCCGAAGTACGCAAAGTAGTTGTATACCACACGTCATCAAGGGTGGATTCTCTGGCAGAACGTTTTGTGAAATTCTCCAGCTGGTCAAAACTAGTCAAGGCTATTACAAGACATCAGATTTGGAAGAGAGTTTAAGAAGAAGCAAAGAAAAACCCATGAAGCCACAAGTCTTGAAGAAAGACAAGAAGCTGAACTTAGAATCATAACCATGGTACAAGGGTCAGTCTTCTCCAAAGAAATCAAGGAGCTTCAGTCCCGAAAAGAGTTAACTGAAGACAAGACAAACAGACTATCGACTCAATCCCTTCCTGGACCACAAGGGCGTCCTCCGAGAGGGAGGTAGATTACAGCAAGCTATGTTACATCCACACGTCAAGTATCCAGCTATTTTACCAAAGACCAGCCATATCACAAGGTTGCTGATCCATCACTATCATCAGCGAGTGAAACATCAAGGTCGGGGCATGACAATAAATGAGCTAAGAGCAAACAGCATTTGGATACTTGGTTGTAGTCGAGCAGTAGGCTCCTATATCTACAGCTGTGTGAAATGCAGGAAATTCAGACGTGGAACAGAAGAGCAGAAAATGGCAAACCTGCCTAATGAGAGAGTGGAAACAACTCCTCCCTTCACATATTGTGGGATGGATTGTTTCGGTCCATTTTATGTCAAGGAAGGAAAGAGCTCAAGCGCTATGGGCTGCTGTTTATGTGCCTGTGCTCTTGTGCAGTACATATTGAGTTACTTGATCTCTCAACTGATGCCTTTCTCAATTCATTCCGTGCCTTCATCGCCCTACGTGGAAATGTATGTCAGTTGCGGTCGGACCATGGTACTAACTTTGTTGGGGCAGAGCGAGAGCTCCTGGAAGCAGTAAAAGACATGGACAAGGAAAGTCTGAAGCAACTAGGCTGTGAATTTGTGATGAACCCTCCCTCTGCCAGTCATATGGGCGGATCCTGGAAGAAACAAATCCGTACAGTCAGAAGTGTATTGTCCTCCATCCTGGATCAGTCATCCCGAACATTGGACTGTTTGTCATTAAGGACCTATCTTTATGAAGTGATGGCCATCGTAAACAGTTGACCCATCACCCCACACCTACTCAGTGATCCTACTGGACCTCAACCACTTACGCCCAATCTTCTCTTGACCATGAAGTCGTCTGTAATATTACCACCCCCAGGAGACTTTGTAAGAGGACTTGTACCTTCGCAAAAGATGGCGTGGAGTTCAATACCTAGCCAATGAGTTCTGGCACAGATGGAAAAGGGAATATTTGTTGGGACTACAGCAAAGACAAAAATGGCAAAGAACAAGGAGAAATGCTAAAGTCAACGACATAGTGACCGTCCAAGATGACATAGCGCCTAGAAACAAGTGGAAACTCGCTAAGGTCACAGCGGTGTATCCAAGTGAAGATGGATGTATTCGCAAGGTGCAGCTGTTGATCAGTGACTCTGCATTAGATTGTCATGGAAAGAGACTCACTAAACAAGTACATTTGGACAAGCCTATTCATAAGACAGTTGCACTGCTAGAGGCAGAATAGACCCACTCACAAGTTCATAATAGAGTTCATCATAGAAATCACAAGTGATTTGGTGGGAGTGTAGCTGCCATCAAGGGCAATTCTCATTTAATTCATTATTCAATATTCAGTTAAAGAGAGCAATAAATATTAGTGTTTGATACAAACATTCAATAATTGATAACAACTTTCAGTAATTTATGTTGTTAAAGAGGACCACACATGCAAAATTCACTTTTTAATGTTTTTTTTACTCAACTTTGGGTATTTACTTCATAAAAAAACAGTCCTAAGGCCAAAAAAATGCACCCAGTGGTTTATTTACTCTAAGTAGATTTATTTTACTGTGATAATATAGGTTTCGTTTTTGAAATAAACTGGAAGTCAATCGCGCTTGTGACGTCACAAGCGCTAGGACAACCCACCCCAACCTGAATCCAGCCCCTCACCTAGCAACCCCTGGTTAGGCTCAACCCACTTCTGTATTAAACACATGACTGTTGTTTTTCATGATTTCATCTCATCTTTTGTTTATATGTTCTTAATTTCATGTGTACAGCACTTTGTTGCAGCTGTGTTTTTTTTAAATGGCTTTATAAATAAAGTATAATTGTTATTTTTATGTTTTAGTTCAATTTTTAGTGTATTTGCGATCGCTCCCAACGCGCAGCCGGCAAAAATTAAACGAGCGGACCCCCGGTGTAGGGACCTGCGGCAACGGGACCCTCTTCTGGCGCGATGCAGCGGAGCTTCAACTGTACAGCCTCCCAGCAGCCTCCCAGCAGCGAGGACCTTCTCCTTACGCACTTTGAGTTTTTCAGTAATGAAAAGTGCGTTATAAATTGAATTAATTATTATTATTATTAATTAATTTATGGGAGACACTTGGTGAACTTTGTGTTCTCTTGACTGGAACAGCGAAAACTCCCAAAATCTCTGCGTGCAACGAGCGGAGCTGGCGATTAACTTTGCGCACGAGTTTATTACCATTATTACTGTAAACACAGAGGAACTTACTTGGATGTTTGCTAGAACATAGATCTTTGTTTATGTAGATGATGTGAAGAAACGAGTCTGTGCGTCTTGGTGGAGACTTTTCATGACATGATGTTGGAGTCTCCAGACGCAGCGCGCGCCCCGCAGCCCTGTGCGCAGTCTGTCTGTGAAGCTTTTGCTCTCCTACAAGTTATATAAGGTGTACTTTCACGTGTCATTTTGGAGAAATCTACAATAAACGCAGATAATGAAACACCTCCAGCTGCCGTGTCGACACCGGTGAGGGTGCGCGCGCGCTCCAAGCGCGACCACTCAGCCTTTGGAAACATATGGATGAGACCATTCCATTGGACATGATCCGGCTTTGTGTGGACTGGACTGCACAGTCCCGATCGACCTGCAGCTCCCTCTGTGGAACAGTTTGACCGCTGCTTCTGTATGCACGCGTGATGCACGGCTCCCCAGAGCGCAGCATGCAGTGCCAAACTGGAAAATTATTATTTCTGAAAACGGCTGATAAGCCATATCCTAGATCGGAAAACTATATCTGTTTCTAAATAAATGCTCTGCGTGTTACACTATTTATTATAACCTCCAGTAAGGCTGAATGAATCCGTTCCTGTTAAATTTATTTTTGGCACAACGTTGCGCGTCCTTTATTTCACTGCGTCATGTGGATGTAATACTTGTTAATCGTGTGTTTGGAGGGAATATTAATCATTTACACATCTTGAACTGTTAATAATAATAATAATAATAATAATAATAATAATAATAATAATGAATTCAATTTATAACGCACTTTTCATTAATGGAAATCTCAAAGTGCTACAAGGTGCAACATATTTGAATGTCAATAAGACAAATAATAAAACAATTAAAATCAACAACAGTATCAACTCAGATCAAAAGTAGAATCATGAGGAGGAAGAGTATGCTCGGTTGAAAAGAAAGGTCTTCAAGCCGCTCTTAAAGTCAACCACAGACTGTGGGGCTTCAGTTTCTCTGAAACACCTGTAAGTGTCGCCAAAGGAACAAGAACCACAGAAACGTGCGTACGCCTGCTCGGGAGCTTGCGTGGATATGTACCTGGATGCGCATATATTCACGTTCAGTTCAGTTTTGATACATACGGGCTTTTGCGTGGGAAGTGACGTGCGCAATGTTTTTGTGCGCACGCATGGTTGATACATGAGGCCCCAGGTCAACTGCCCTACCTCTACACCATCTCGGTCCCTTTAAGAGCTTACAGCGCCAGGTCATCTCCCATCCAAATACTAACCAGGTCCGACCCTGCTTAGCTTCCAAGATCAAACAAGATTAGGCATGTTCAGGGTGTTTTGGCCATAGACATGTTATCAGACTGATACTAGTGTTGGTACTGGTGCATCCCTGATGTGAACTGTCTCTAAAACTGTCTTTGACTTGTCATTGAAATGTTTTTACTAAAATCAGCATTGTGAATTATTATTATTTTTTGTTCTAGTGAATTGACAAAGATGGGAGTGACTCTGGCTGGCCACCAGAAGAAGATTTTATCCAGTGTGCAGAGCCTGCAAGCCCAGGGGACACATGTCCATGTATAACAGTTTCCACAAAGACACACGGTGAGACAGACTTGAACTGGATGCTCCTGTGAAGAGTCTCCCCACTAAAATGGAGCTGTAATGGATACTTTGTGCTTGGGTCTCCATTGATTTTGAGACGCACTAAAATGGAGACAACACTGACGCTTGACTCCTTCACCTTCCCATGCCCCCCACCCTTCTGCATCGTCGATGGGCACTTCTGGCTTTAGCACTCAGAGTCCCAGCAACACCGTCACTGTAATGGAGCAGCAGAGTGACATGCTACCAACAACAAGACCACACATAGAGCATCCCAGGCCATTTCACAACATGTCAACTTAACAAAAAGGAAGAAAAAAAACAACTTTTGACATAAGAAATAGCTTAAAAATAGTATATAATGTTCATCACTGTTTGTGAGGTGTACAGTCAGGTTTTGTTTTGTTTTCACAATGAAGGATTTAAAAAGGGTCATAAGATGTGTATATGTGTAGATAAATGTTTATACGGGCAGTGTTTCACACAACCATAGAGATGGACCTAACGTTTGTATTGGTGGTGAAGATTATATTGCGCAACATTAGCAGGAATTATTACCCTGTAGATATGGCTTCTTTTATTGCGGTCTGCTCCAAGAAAGCCAATGAATGAGCCAAGATTGTGAACGACCTGAATGTGGGAGGAGAGGGAGAAATAAGAAACTGGACCTGTAGAGATGGAGTTGCGTGTAGATTTTGCTAGCTTGTGTTGGGTGTGTGTTTTGGGCCAGGGCAAGGGCTTCCTTAACGACTGCTCTCAGATACACTTCCAAAGCAATTCAACCGGGTGTTTATTCGAGTATTTTCTTTGGTTTACGATTGTAACAAAAGGACAGAAACAAAAAAAAATGTTACTCTTCCGTTAGTTTGTTTAAAGAAAGTGGTACTGTTAACATTTTACACCACAATGTTGTAAGTATTATCTTAGCTCAGATTTAGCCTTCCAGTGTTTCAGGTGTTACGGAAGTTATAGTATTCATGTAGATCAAAGATGAATCAAAAGTTATAAGCACTTGTGCTGTTGAAGATGTACCTTGTTTTTCCAGGGTTGTGCCATGTACAGTGAACTTTGAAAAGTTCTTCTAGGTAATATGCCATCAATCTAACTGCACTTTTCTTTTATCAGTCTTCATGGTTGGTTGGTTACACAAGGGGAGTCCTTATAAATGTGTTTTCTACACTGTCCGCATGATAAGAAAGCAAAACTGGAATGGCTCCTTTTCAACAAAATGACATTTCTGCAGAGGTGATTTTCAGATGCGTAAAATGGTATATTTTACTTTAAAAATGAATATGGCTGTGGAATACTGTTGGACTTTCAGGTTTTCATTTTATGCTTGTACAGTATCGCACTGGGCTGAACCTTCAAAGCGTCTCAAAACGTTCACGGGGGAACTATCCTCTGAAAGCAAACATCCAAGGCAAATGTCCAGATCTAAATAAAATAAAATACACCAACCAACAAAAAATGGTTATTGATAAACTGGTTCAAATTTGTCTATCGTCATTTTAAAAGGGTAATAAATCATAAATGTGTGATCAGTGGGTACAAAGTAGGCCAAAATGGGTACAATGTGGACATAAGTGGGCACCAAAAAGTGTATATCCAAGAATACATATTTGCAAGCCGTGCACATGACAATAGCCTTTTTTTTAATTGCTGTGCAAACCGTGACTGGGGGAGTGGTGGCGCAGTGGTTAGAAATGGTGGGCCTGTAATCAGATGATTGCCGGGTCAAGCCCCGGTACCGACAGCATCAAAAATGTGGGTGGAAAAAGGTGAAACACCCACACCTGCCTCCACCCTCATTCGCCCCACTCTGGGCCCCTGAGCAAGGCCCTTAACCCCCACCATCTGCTCCCTAAACAGGTCTCTCTTGAAAATGAGTTCTCGTGGCTCAATGAGACTACCTGGGTAAATAAAGGATAAATAAAAAAAAAAGAAAATAACTGCAAGTCTTGCTGTTCGCAAACACTCAGATTTCTGCAAAACTGTCTCTGAAAATTATTATTTTTTAATCGCAGTTTGCTCACATTTTGAATTGTCAACTACTGTACACTCCAATAGTCACAACCCAGTACCAAATTTAGCAACCCATTTTTTATTTCATGTTTTTTTTTATTTAATTTAAAAACCACTACACATACAATATATTTTTAGAAGAATTTTTACAACAATAAGCATTTTTTTTATTCAAAAGATAACTGCTGCTGATCACAATAATTACATAATCAGACTCACAAACAGGATCTCTATTTGTGAAAACTGTATCAAGGACACTAAACCTGCTTTTAATGTGATCCAAACCACACAGGACCAACAGTGGCATCAAGTACAGTAAATATCATTGTATTATAGTGTAAAATTTGTACAGTGTTGATTTACAATGTCAGAATGTTTGTATTGATAACTATGATGATGACTATGATGTGCATTTATTGTGATAAAGAGATTTCTGAAGTTCAGGAAGGTTCATCCAGGTGAAAAGTGAATGAAGACGATTCATTAGTCTGAACAAAAGAATGTAGCATGGCGCAAAGCTTCAGCTTGGATAGAAAGGAGACAGTGACTGCAGTTTCTACGATAGCGTTAGAATGAGTAGAATGGACTTATCGATTAGCATGCTATATTCACATTTTCATCTTTGACCGTTATTACTTGCAGTTTCTACCCCATTTCTACATACAATACAGGTTTAAAAATAATAATTTGGAAAAAGAAAATTAGAAGAAAGAAGAGTGAAATATCTGATTTGATTTCTATTTGATATTACAAATTTAGCATCTCAGCTAGATGATATCAAATCATCACAAAGGACCTGACATTGCAGTTCATGATGCAGTATTTAAAGAGATGCAGGTGCAGTGTTATTTACAAAAAAAAGGAAATGTATAAGCACTGAATTTCATACAAAGTGTTTCTGTGCATTCTGTGCATTAGCTACAGCAGTTAGCATACAGGCTAGCTTTGTGACAGTGATGTGTCTCAGCTCAAGAAGGATACAGGTGGTCCCCGAGTTACGACAGAGTTCCGTTCCTACGCCCGTTCGTAACACGGATTTCGACGTGAGTCGGAAAATACGCCAAAACTGCACCTTACTGTATATGTACAATACTGTATTTTACCAAGCACTTAGCCTATCCTAACACAGTACCCTACATCATTATCAAAAAACACATACATTTGGAGCCATAATGAAAGAAAAAAAGAGTTATTTTCCTACTGGGAGCTGGTGGAGTCTTCATCCGTCTGTTAGCATGTTAGCTCGTTGCTCAGCTGTAGCCTCTCTGCCTCGTAAACCTCCGGTCCAAACAAAGGTCTCCTGTACTTTTCCACGCGCAGTCCAGAGTTTTACAGTAAGGTCTGTTAGCATGTTAGCCCCTCCTTACCTCCTCTCTCTTGTAATTTTCAGCTGTAATCCTCTGCCCTGTAATTTTCCATTGTCGTGGCCACTAAAGCCTTATTTATACTTGACGCGACGCGCAGCGCGCGAGGGTGCGCGCTCCAAAAGTGACGCAATTTCACAGTCCCCGCCCCTGCGCGTTGGCCCCGCGCAGGGGATTAGCGCGTGCCGTGCACCTCTGAATTTTTGAAACTCCGCAAGCCCTGCGCGCGCGCGGTGGGCGCTACGATTTGATTGACCGACAGCCTTCACCCTCTTCACGCCGGAGCCTGCAGCTGTTTGCGCCGCTGTGGTCGTGGAGACGGAGTCGCGACGCATGGAGGAATGTTTTGTGACACAAAATGTATTAAATTATCCTTCATTCCTGATCTGGAGTCGGACTTTTCTTTTGTTTTTTCGCCAAAAGTCACGTGATCGCTTTCTCCTCCGCTGACTCCATGCATTAAAACCGCAAATAAAGACAACAGTTCAGCACGCGAGCAGAAAGCTATTTGTTTTTGTTGTGTGACGTCAAACAGTTCTTCTTCTACGGTAGATTTCTTCTTCTACACCTTTCTTGCAACATATGCACAGGTTTTAGAGGGTACTGCCTCCTGCTGGTCCGTAAAAGAACAGCACTTTGCCATGCGCCGCCGTGGGACAACTATAAACACCGAGGCGACACTATAAACGCATTTCGCCGCGCGGCACAGTGCACGCGCGGCGCGCGCGCTCCAGCCTGCGGACCAAAGCGAAAGTCTAACTCAGCCTTAAGGTACACTCTCTCCCCCTCCCTCCTGTAAATTTCCACCTCCGCTGAGTTTCGGTACCGTATTTTTTGGTGTAAAGGCGCATAAACCGTGTAACTCGAAACAATGCTTTTCAATGGGAGGGCGTTCGTAACCATGAAACGTCGTAAGTCGAGGCCATCGTAACCCGAGGACTACCTGTAATTGACAAGTAAATCAAAGTTTAAGATTACAGATTTTGGCCACTTATCCCCATTTACTTTATCAAGGACACATTTTAAGATTTTTAAACCAATTTGTCCCAATTCCAATATGTGTTTTTGGAACTAAAACATGTCACTTAAACAACTATTCAGGTGACATTTGCGTCCAGTTATTTAAGCTAATAATAGTTTTTAATTTAACTGTCTTTTAATTTTAACAGCTAAAGAATTGTACTTAAGTCTATCTCTATATGAATGGCTAATGATGCTAAATTGACACGTGTCACTGTACACAAGTAACATATCATGTGTCATAGAGTGGATCATTTATAGGCATGACTACAATAATAGAGAGGTGGATCTGAAACAGAAAAGGCAGAACCATGATGAGCATCTGGACAAACATTTTAATGAAGAGAGAATTTACTTGTTTTTTCTGCTTGATTGTTTTAGAATTTGTAATGTAACGGCAATGACAATTTGCTTTACTACAAAACATAAAAACAAAAAAAAGTTGAACTATTTCTTTTGTCTAAACAATTTCACCACTACTTCACATTATAAACCACAGATAAAAGTACAAAAATACAAGCTTGGAATGACAAACTGTTCATTCTACTCTTGCTAACCCTATAATTTTGCTCAGGCGGATCATCGTTACCCGCTGGCCTTTTAGATGCCTTATTTATCGAGTTATTGTTCTTTCAGTTGTCAAATAAGAGATAGTAGAGAAAGGTGTATATACAGTATTTATTTCCATAATTAAGGTGACCTCACATCAGCACCATTTTCCAAACATCCCAGAGGCCCTCCACAGCATCACCACTTTGATTCATTTAAACAAAGAATAGACCGTTTGCTCTAATGTGTTGTTACACAACTTCAAGCGGATGACCTACAAAGGTTGATGGGTAAATGACCATTGTTGTTGTCTTTTTACATTTCACTAATGTAATGGGCAGACTTTTTTGTTGTTGTTGCGTTTATTGTTTTGAAGTGGAAAACAGAATCTTCATCTTTGCATTCTGCCTGAATTATGATAGTCAATAATTACAATGCTCTCTTTCTTCAGGCTTAATCAACACTCCAGTTTAAAAAAAGTTATGTCATGTCCCCACTTTTTGTTCAGTTTTTACTATTTAATCCCAAAGCTGTTGCTGCACACTTTTGCAACGTTAAATAATCTTAAATGCCATATTTGTTTTTCCATTCACTGCAGGTTTGTATTTTTGATGGTCATTGGATTCTTATTTGATGTTTTCAGCTCACTCTTGTTCTTTATTCTGCTCTCTGTTTTTCTTTTCCTTGGCCACCAGTAAGAAATATTCGTTCCCACGCCAACTTCCTCTGCGTTGCTTGTTGTAAAGGGTGTAGGCATTCTGATGTCTTTCATGTTGCTGTAATAAATATGCTATGATTTCTAATTTCTCACGTAAAGCCTTCAGTGTGTCTTTCTTTCATACATTTTTGCATTTCTGTCCTCGCCCCCCTCTTTGTGAACATCTTGAAACAGCCGTCAACTCAACAGAAAATAGACCCCAGTAAATAAATAATAAAATGGAAAATTTTCCAATTTATTTTTCCTTCAGTGTGCACGAGTGTTGGCAAAAGCAAGTTTTTAGAGTGCTTTGTTAAATTATTTAAAACTATGGAAAAAATGTACATAAACTACAACGGTCAAAGTGACATTCAGTCAAACGCTTATCAGTTGTATGTAGGGATGGGGCCGATCCGATCCAGTATCGGATACCATCATAATGTAAGTATCGGATATCGGAACCAGCCTGCTGATATTTCCGATACTTTCTAGATGTCAGAGCAGGTATATTGCACCATGCTCTGTGACTTCTGTCTTAACATTGTGCGAGGTAAACCCAGAGAAGACACTCTGAGCCACACTACAGTTATTCACAAACTACTGTAATGGCATACAAGAGGCAGGTCTCTACCACAGACGTCCTTCTGACTCATGGTGCAGCCCGGAACACTAGTCTAAAATACTGCTAAGCATTATGGGAAATCAACACAGTCTACTCCCCATTTTTTAGTTTTATTTTTGATTGCGGCACTATATGAGTTGTAATTCTTGTTGGTTTTGATCAACAGATACAGATTTAAACTATGCATTGAATTTATAAATGTAAATTCAATGTACAGTATTGTGTAAATCTGTATCTGTTGATCAAAACCAACAAGAATTACAACTCAGTGCCACAGTCAAAAACGAAACTAAAAAATGGGATTTCCCAGAATGCTTATTGGGGCGGCCGTGGCGTATTGGTAATGGCAGTCGCCCCCCAATCGGAAGGTTGGTGGTTCGAATCCCGGTTCCCCACACCATGTGTCGTTTGTCCTTGGGCAAGACACTTAACCCCGAGTTGCTCCCGGTAGGACTGGAAAGCACCTTGCATGGTAGTCTGCCGCTACCGGTGTATGAATATGTGTATGAATGTGAGTAGCACTTTGAGATTTTCACTAATGAAAAGTGCGTTATAAATTGAATTCATTATTATTATTATATTAGTGTTCAATTATAGTTTAAATCTGTATCCGTTGATCAAATTCAACAAGAATTACAACTCATATAGTGCCACAATCAAAAATAAAACAAAAAAATGGAGACTGTGTTGATTTCCCATAATGCTTAGCAGTATTTTAGACTAGTGTTCCGGGCTGCACCATGAGTCAGAAGGATGTCTGTGGTGGAGACATGCCTCTTGTATGCCATTATTTTGGGTAATACTGTAGTGAGGCTCAGAGTGTCTTTTCTGGGTTTACCTCACACAATGTTAAGACAGAAGTCACAGAATTCCGTGCAACATACGTGCTCTCCCTTCAAGAACTTAATTATTACAGCCTCCTATACCTAAACACTATATCAGATTGGAAAAGTATCGGTATCGGTCGATACCCAGATTTAGGAATCGGATCGGATCGGATGTAAGAAATGTGGATCGGTGCATCCCTAGTTGTATGTATTCTACTGGAATTGATGTCAGAGCATCATGTACGGAGAAAGAGGCAAAAGTGTGTCCAGCCTATACTAATGACTAAACAAATGAGGGTCCATTTTTATTGTTTTACAGGATCATAAACTCTTAAAAATGTCATGTGAAAGAATGCTACATTAAATAATAATAAATGTCTACACTTGAGCATGACACTGAATGACAAATTTGAGCTCCTTCCATCTGGGAAGAGATTCAGGCAGCCCAAAACAAGAACAAATAGATGGAAAAACTCATGTACATTTTAAATGTAATTGGGCTTGATTTTGTCGTTCAGCCTGATTTTTTTACTGTTTGCCAATTTTGTGGTGTGATTGTTTATGTGTTGTGTTTTAATTTTCTCGCCACTTTGCGTGAAAGGAAAATTTCCCTAAGGGGACAAAAAAGTGATGATGATGATGTTGACTGTTTGTTAAACTTGTGGCTGTTTCCTCAGCTGAACAATGTGTGCTGCAGTCTTTCAACTCAATCTGTCGTTTTTGAGAAAAGAGTCCCTTTAAAAGACTGAAATAAAAAGTATGTTTAAAAAAGCTCCTCATTCAGCCTATCCGTTGGTCTAATCTGGAAGAAGCCCTTCTGCCTCTTTCTTCATATTTCTTGCACTATGACAGATTTTACTGTTGATAAAGTACTAACTATTGATAACTATTTGATGGAAAATCGTTCAAACATTCCTCTAAGACTGAGATACCATATTTTGAGAAAGGGTTAAGTAAAGGTACAGATCAAATCACAACAACTTCCATAAACTTCAAATTAAAGCCATAAGAAATCATCGACATACTTCTGCGGAGCCATACTAAGTAATCTGGTAGAGTGTTGGTCTGTCAGGAAACCAACAAACCAGTGATGGCTGAGAATAAGAATCTCTGTCAAGATTGGAGAACCAGAGAAACAGCCAACTGGGTGTTTATCTCAACCAGGTTTTTATGTCAGAGTATCCAGACTGAAGACGTTTCAAGGGGTTCAAGGTTATTTTGTTGTCATTCACATCACATGTGGTACATGAGGTGGAACAAAACTATGTACATGTGTATGTACTACATATGATCTCATATATCTCCTATCCTTATGTACAACTGTAATGTATGTTATTTGAATCACAGTCACAAACACACTCACACATCCTCAAATTTGATAAACCAAAGATTGAACTATCCAACAGCAATTTTCAAGTTTAGCCAAGCATGCACCAAGTATAATCTATTGTCATACTATCCCTACGGTATTGGGGGCATTAGAATCCACCGTGCAGATGTTCTGCAGAGTCTGGGACGTAAGACACAGGTGCTCAGATTTAATCTATAAGTATACACTGAGTGTAAGCACACCAGTTGTTTTGCAGAAGAAAACAAATCCTTGGTAGGACTAGATTCTGGATATACTGTAAAACAAGAATATGAGCACCTCCAGGAAGTCCTACAAATGGCTTTACAGTGACGCTTGATGATCCTGAATGTTCCTGTGACGACAACTATTAGAAACCCCTAAGGAGAACACCTAAATAAATGGACTTTGTAAACATATTTTAGTATATTTAAACTTTAAGAAAAAGTTTCCACTTTACCATTTTGGAGAAAACTGCTACACAGTGAAAAAAAAAAAAAAAAAAAAAACGCTGATTAGATCAGCATACCCGAAAAATGTTGGAGGCTTGCTCGACAGGCAGAATTGTAGTCTCATTAGTCCCCAACTCTGTCTTAATAGTGATAGCAGTGGTGGAACTGTCCTAATAACATTTTAAACGCTAAAATCTAACAGTCTGGCAGACATCTTCATTATCAGCGAATGTGTAGTGTGTGTAGTGTGTATTTTCATACTCTCAGATAATTCTGTCTCAAGGGAGGAGGGAGGTCATTGACTCCTGCCCTTGGTTAACCCCTTAATGCACTGGCCCAGTTGCTGTCACTCTATGTTACCGCCATTACACCTCATTTAGCCCATCATATTAGGCTTCATATTCTCCAATCCCTCACTACCTGGCTCTACACACACACATACACAGAGCCTGACATCCAAAAAAAGTCAGGGTCTATTCTCCATTTCCTCTGTATCCATCTCCTCCCACTGCCCTCTACTTAATTTTTCTCCTGGTCTTGTGCGCCCCGTTTTTTTCTCTTGCCGTTCATATCCATCCTGTGCAGACAGACGGAAAGGTTGCAGAGACTCCTCTGACCTTGACTACCTCATTATCTCCTTCTGCTTGCTTTATTCCCCTCTCATAGCTTTGTACTTTCTCACACTTCCATTCATCTATTCATCCCATCCATCTGAAAGTTTTCTCTACATGCAGGCTCCTCTCGGAGGTTCACCGCCTCTTTCTGGCTCGCTGCTGTTCGCCACTGGATTCTCGTCCTCCATTAAAAGGCAATCCATAACGCTGGGCTTTTGTCTGTGGGTGTCTCAACAGGGCGGAATGTCATCTCA
>JBBPBX010000158.1:0-12936 GCA_038048925.1 Garcialebias charrua | reverse complement strand
AGTACAGTAGTATTTTTAGTAAACTTTTTTTAGTTCATATCTTAGATCTTATTACTGCTTTTCTTTTACATTTTATTGTTGGATGTAACTGGGACCATGTGTATATAATTTCGTTCCACCACATGTACCACATGTGGTGTGAATGACAAATAAAAAACCTTGAATCACTGAATGACAAAAGTATGCAGAAGTAGTTACAGAATGTTACAAAAAAGTAAAGAAACATAAAACAGGAAAACAATAAACTAATAATTCCTACAAGTGCACAAAAGTCAGAAATGAGAAGAAGTAGTACAGTATTAATCCGTGTATTAGTATTTGATGTATTTATGGTGTCTCTGTCTCTTTATTTGTTTACTTTCTTCGGCTTTGACCAGCTAGTCTTCAGCTGTGGTCCTGATGATGGAGGTTTTCTTCTTCTTCTTTCGGCTGCTCCCTTCTTCAGGGGACTCTACAGCGATTTAACTCGTGAACACTTGACACAAGTTTTCATGCCCTGTGCCTTCCTGACACCACCACAGCCCACATGTGTGGAGCAGAGGGCTGCCAGGCGCCTGCTGGGGCAGATGGGGGGAAGTTAAGGTACTTGATGTAACAATCAGGGGATTCGAACCAGCAACTCTGTGTGGACAAATGACTGTGTTCCACTCCACACCTGGATAAATAAAGGTTGAATAAAAACCACTTCAATCTGAGCAGGAGTCTGCTGGTGTTTTATTCTGAAAGGACGGCCGGAAGTGATGTATTTAAAGCCTGCAGCCTGCAGCCTGTGGTCCAGTGGTTCAGTGCTGTTCTGTGGTGACTCTGTGCAGTCACCAGCATCCAGCTGGCTGTCGCAGGAAGTGCTCTCGTGCTCTGCGCCATGACTTCCTGTCGCCTCGGAACTCTTTGATCCTCACGGACCTGCACACGCACGTCCGCGTGCACCGAGACCCGGAGCTTGCAGCAGGTGTGTGGAGGAGGTTCTGCTGGTCCAGCAGCTCACATGCTGCTCCGGGTCTTCCATGCTGGAGTCCCAGCTCAGTAAAGTGGAACCAGCTCCTGGTTCTGGTTCTGGTTCTGGATCTGCTGTGGTGCTGCTGAACAGAACTTCTGGTCCTGGTTCTGGACCTGCTGGACAGAACTTCTGGTCCTGGTTCTGGACCTGCTGGACAGAACTTCTCCTGATGATGGACACAGGGCTGACCCTGACTCCTCTCCTGCTTTTCTTCACTCTTGGACCTGTGGTGCAGGGTAAGTGTGAGCAGATCCTTCATGTCCTCACGTGAGACCATGTCTCTGTGCACGGTCCTGTCTGTCGTGTGTGTGTGTGTGCACGCGTGCACAGCTGATCCCAGTGCACGCTGTGATTTAAAGCAGCAGACATGAGTGGTCCAAGTCCTGCTGCCCAGGGGACAGTGCTCAGTCCACCAACACCTGCTCCTCACACACGTCACGTGCACCGTGCACGTTCATCAGCATTAGATGAGGACAGGCCCATCATGAGCACAGTTGGTGTCAAACTGGTTTCCAGTTTAAAATGGATGTTTTCAGTCTTAAACCAGCAAGCGCTGTACACTGACCCCACTCAACTGCTGGTTCTGGTCCTCCGGCTGGTAAATGGTAAATGGAGCTTATTTATATAGCGCTTTCCAGCCCCCTGTGAGGAGCCCCAAAGCGCTTTACAATACCAGCCATCCACCCATTCATTCAGACATTCATACACCAGTAGTGGTAGCCTGCCTTGCAAGGCGCCATCCAGACCTACCGGGAGCAATTTGGGGTTAAGTGTCTTGCCCAGGGACACAACGACACATGGTGGGCGGATGCGGGATTCGAACCTCCAACCTTCCGATCGGGGGTTGACTGCCATTACCACTACGCCACGGCCGCCCCTGGTGGTTCTGATCTTCAGGCTTCTGGTTCTGGTGCAAAGTAAACAGTCCATGTTGTGGGTGCGAGTTGTCTCTTTAAAAGTTCTTGTCTCTGGTCAGGATGGACTTGTTCTTCTCCATGGTTCTTCTCCATGGTTCTTCTCCATGGTTCTTCTCCATGGTTCTTCTCCATGGTTCTTCTCCATGGTTCTTCTCCATGGTTCTTCTCCATGGTTCTTCTCCGTGGTTCTTCTCCATGGTTCTTCTCCATGGTTCTTCTCCATGGTTCTTCTCCATGGTTCTTCTCCGTGGTTCTTCTCCGTGGTTCTTCTCCATGGTTCTTCTCCATGGTTCTTCTCCATGGTTCTTCTCCATGGTTCTTCTCCATGGTTCTTCTCCATGGTTCTTCTCCATGGTTCTTCTCCATGGTTCTTCTCCATGGTTCTTCTCCATGGTTCTTCTCCATGGTTCTTCTCCGTGGTTCTTCTCCATGGTTCTTCTCCATGGTTCTTCTCCATGGTTCTTCTCCATGGTTCTTCTCCATGGTTCTTCTCCATGGTTCTTCTCCATGGTTCTTCTCCATGGTTCTTCTCCATGGTTCTTCTCCATGGTTCTTCTCCATGGTTCTTCTCCATGGTTCTTCTCCATGGTTCTTCTCCATGGTTCTTCTCCATGGTTCTTCTCCATGGTTCTTCTCCATGGTTCTTCTCCATGGTTCTTCTCCATGGTTCTTCTCCATGGTTCTTCTCCATGGTTCTTCTCCATGGTTCTTCTCCATGGTTCTTCTCCATGGTTCTTCTCCATGGTTCTTCTCCGTGGTTCTTCTCCGTGGTTCTTCTCCGTGGTTCTTCTCCATGGTTCTTCTCCATGGTTCTTCTCCATGGTTCTTCTCCATGGTTCTTCTCCATGGTTCTTCTCCATGGTTCTTCTCCATGGTTCTTCTCCATGGTTCTTCTCCATGGTTCTTCTCCATGGTTCTTCTCCATGGTTCTTCTCCGTGGTTCTTCTCCGTGGTTCTTCTCCATGGTTCTTCTCCATGGTTCTTCTCCGTGGTTCTTCTCCGTGGTTCTTCTCCATGGTTCTTCTCCATGGTTCTTCTCCGTGGTTCTTCTCCGTGGTTCTTCTCCGTGGTTCTTCTCCATGGTTCTTCTCCATGGTTCTTCTCCATGGTTCTTCTCCATGGTTCTTCTCCGTGGTTCTTCTCCGTGGTTCTTCTCCGTGGTTCTTCTCCGTGGTTCTTCTCCGTGGTTCTTCTCCATGGTTCTTCTCCATGGTTCTTCTCCATGGTTCTTCTCCGTGGTTCTTCTCCGTGGTTCTTCTCCATGGTTCTTCTCCATGGTTCTTCTCCATGGTTCTTCTCCATGGTTCTTCTCCATGGTTCTTCTCCATGGTTCTTCTCCATGGTTCTTCTCCATGGTTCTTCTCCATGGTTCTTCTCCATGGTTCTTCTCCATGGTTCTTCTCCATGGTTCTTCTCCATGGTTCTTCTCCGTGGTTCTTCTCCGTGGTTCTTCTCCATGGTTCTTCTCCATGGTTCTTCTCCATGGTTCTTCTCCATGGTTCTTCTCCATGGTTCTTCTCCATGGTTCTTCTCCATGGTTCTTCTCCGTGGTTCTTCTCCATGGTTCTTCTCCATGGTTCTTCTCCATGGTTCTTCTCCGTGGTTCTTCTCCGTGGTTCTTCTCCATGGTTCTTCTCCGTGGTTCTTCTCCGTGGTTCTTCTCCGTGGTTCTTCTCCGTGGTTCTTCTCCGTGGTTCTTCTCCGTGGTTCTTCTCCGTGGTTCTTCTCCGTGGTTCTTCTCCGTGGTTCTTCTCCGTGGTTCTCACCACGCTCCTCAGATCCTTCCAGTCTGCAGCTCGGCAGCTTCCATCCCAAAGTGAGGTGCAGCTGGTCACGATGCTCTCCATGGTTCCTCTGAGGACATGTGGTGGAGGAGGTGTGATCTCCTCATCCTATGGGGTAAGTGCAGATGCTGCTGGTCTTTCTTCACCAGGGACCTGGTGTCCTTGACCCAGACAGCTGATTGGTTATGTGCTCCCCCAGGAACCTGGTGCTCTCCACCACCTCCACCTCCTTGAAGGTGGTGTTGAAGCCTGGTGGAGCCAGTTTTCTGACAAGGTGCAGGATGATTGTGTTGAAGCTGAGCTGAAGTCCACAATCAGCACTCACAGATGTTTGTTGTTCTCCTCCAGATGTTGTGGTGTCAGCTGGAGCATTGAGGAGATGGTTGGAGCAGTGAACAAACTGGAATGGGTCAGTAAGGGAGTAGAGGTGGTGTGTTGCTTCACAAGACGTTTGAAGCTCTTCATGATGATGGGTGTAAGAGCCACCAGCTGATGGCCATAGACTGGTCACTGTTTGTTTTTTAGCCACTGGTATGACTGGCTGCCACTGGTATGACTGGCTGCCACTGGTATGACTGGCTGCCACTGGTATGACTGGCTGCCACTGGTATGACTGGCTGCCACTGGTATGACTGGCTGCCTTGAAGCAGGAGGGGACGATGGCTTCAGGGAGTTGAACATGTCTGTCAGCACAGGGCGAGCTGGTCTGCTCGTTCCTTGGTTCTCTTCATGGTATGTTGTCAGGTCCTGCTGCTCTCCTGGTGTTCATGTTGTTCAGTGTCCTCAAGGCTCAGGGACTGCTCGTCCGGGCGGCGGGAAGGGGGGGGTCCCTGCATGGGGAGTTGTTTTGTGCCTCAGACCTGCCAAAATATACCATACCATACCAATTTATTTATAGATCACTTAAAACAGCAACAAGGCCAACCAAAGTGCTGTACAATAGAAACAAACAAGCACAGCAGACAGGAAAACATAAAATAAAAATATAGATACAAATAACAAATAGCAACAGAAACTAACTAAAATGGCCAACACTCTTATAGCCCCTTTCATAAGTCAGACCCGCGCAGTTCCCGCACAGACCAGTCCGGCTTTAATACCCATCGGGTCATTCATAAAACAAAGTTGAATCCGGCCACGGCCCGGCTTCAATGGAGCATTCACAAAACAATTTGCAACGCGTGTTGAAAAGAGGCGTGGTGAAAATGTGCAGCTCAGAGGACGTGGTGCCTGCGTGTTTAACGTGGGACCGCACCGCAGAGGTGTATGTAAACAAACATGGCGACGCTAGCGAACATCGTTGTGTTTCTCCGAATGCTTTTTTTTTTTGCTCTCGCATCAGTAAAGCAATCCGCTCCAGAAGGGCCCCATCCTTCACTGTACCGGTAAGTCCCTTTTTCCTCCTCTGCGCGCAGAGACAGGAGCACACAGGTCTCTGCATCACCCCAATTAGACATTTCCGTGATGATCAATAAAAAAAGAAAAAGATTCGGCGAAGAATAGCGAGTGATGCGCGAGCAAAATACAGATGTCATGTTGTTGTTTACACATTTAAATACAGCGCGACAGTGTGCGCCGGGATAGTACGTGGGAGAGTACGTCATTATTCAAATAGGTTTGAAGCTGCGCAGCCCCGAGACCTTTCACAAGTCGACAGATGCGGGTTTAACACTACCTCTGCTCGCATATCAGGGGCGGCTCAGAGGCAAGTCAGATCAACTCGCCAATCCGCATTTTTTTTTTAATGAATGCTCGTTGAAGGACTGAACCCGCATCAAACACGGACTGGACCGTCTTATGAAAGGGGCTTATAATACAGAGAGGATCAAAACAAATCACACTGTGTTAAAGGCAAGAGAATAGAAGTGGATTTTCAAGCGAGACTTAAAGACTGTGAGCGTGGGAGCCTGCCTGACACTCAGTGGCAGCTCATTCCACAGTCTTGGACCTGCAACTGAGAAAGCCCTGTCACCTCTGAGCTTATGGCGAGTATCTGGGATTGAAAAAAGCATCTGGTCTGCTGACCTCAGAGAGCGCGGTGGGACATATGGCTGCAGAAGGTCAGTGAGATAGGGTGGAGCGGAACTGTTCAGAGATTTAAAAACATACATGAGTATTTTAAACTGGATCCAAAGGTGAATGGGTAGCCAGTGCAGGGAGGCCAAAACTGGTGTGATGTGCTCTCTATGGCCTATACCAGTTGAGAATCGGGCTGCAGCATTTTGGACCAGCTGTAGCCATGCAATGAAGGACTAACTGATTCTGAACCGAAGTGAATTGCAGTAATCGAGCCTCTATGTTATGAAAGCATGGATTACTGTCTCAAGGTTCTTTTTGGATAGTATGGGCTTCAGCTTAGACAGCCGCCTAAGCTGAAAAAAGCTAGATTTAACAATCATGTTTACGTGACTGTTAAGTTTCAGTGAAGGGTCCATTATCACCCCCAGATTAGTGACCCTTTGTTTCTCTAGCGGGGTTAGGGAGAGAAGGTCAATGTTGTGGTTCGTGAATGAGCCATTGGGATGAAACAACATGACTTCAGACTTCTTCTCATCGAAACTTAAGAAGTTTGAAGCCATCCAATCATGGATGTCAGCCAGGCAGTCAAGAAGGGGTTGAATAGAGCGTGAGCCTCGGTGCCTCAGGAGGAAGTAAATTTGACAATCATCGGCATAGAAATGAAAGGCTATTTGTGTTTGCGGAAAATAGCACCTAGTGGCAGCTGGTATAATGAAAAGAGAAGGGGACAGAGGATGGGCCCCTGCGGTACCCCCCACTGAAGCACTGTAGATGCTGAACTGAAATTGTTGATATTGACACAAAAGGTTCTGTCCGAGAAGTAGGACTCAAACCATTTGAGGGCAGACCCTGTTATGCCCACCCACTGCGTCAGCCTAGAAATGAGGATGTTGTGGTCGATAGTTTCAAAAGCGGATGTAAGGTCCAATAAGACAAGCCACACAGAATCACCTGCGTCTGTGGCTGTGAAAATGTCATTAAAGACCTTCAGTAGAGTGGTTTCAGTGCTATGGAAAGATTTGAAGCCGGATTGGAACAACTCTAGGATGGCGTGGTCATCCAAGAAACATTTCAACTGAGACTCAACTATTTTTTCCAGTTGTTTAGAGGTGAATGGGAGTCTGGAGACAGGCCGGAAGTTGGACACCACCGAGGGGTCAAGGTTAGGTTTTTTTCAGGAGAGGCTGGACAGCAGCATGTTTAAAAGTTTTTGGGACCACACCTGAGGATAAACTGCTATTCACAATAGTGAGAATAGAAGTACCCAGTGTAGGAAAAACTCCTTTAGTAGTCGAGGGGGGACCACATCAAAAGGGGAACCAGATGGCTTCATGTTGCACATGACCTACTCCAGTGAAGACAGAGAGATGGACTCAAAGTGGTCAAACACGGTTACACACTGAGATGGGATGGACGGATCATGAGCTGGTGGAGAAATGAGTGCCCGGGTGTTTGCATCATTTTCTAAAAAAGAAATGGAGAAAGTTTTCATACAGTTCAGTTGAGGCTTCCAGAGGTGAAGGCGCACTGATGTGTAGAACTGTGTTCAGGGTGGAGAAAAGAGCTTGGGGGTTGTGGGAGTTGGAGACAATTATTAGAAGAAAAAAATAGATTTGGCAGCTTTAACAGTTTTCTGATAGCGACGCCAACTCTCCCTTAATATTTTAAACGAAACCTGCAGCCTGTCCTTGTTCCACTTGCGTTCAGCTCTCTGACACTGCTGTCTAACGGCTTGAGTGACGTCATTCAGCCACGGCTCTGATTTAAGTTTCGCTTTTCTGGTTTTAAGGGGAGCAATACTGTCCAGAACATTTAAACCGACAGAGTTAAACTGAGAGGTTAGCTCCTCAGTGGAAGGAGACACCAGGAGCTGTTCGATTGTCTGAGTTAAAAGCTTCATTAAAACAAGCAGCAGTGAAATGGTTAATGGCACGAGTGAGACGTGCAGGAGCGCATGGCTTAGCAGTAGGACAAGGGGGTATGAAGTCAAACAATACAGGCATGTGATCTGACAAAATATTGTCACGATTACCAGATTAGAAACAGAGACATCACGTGTTAATACGAGGTCCACCGTGTGACCGTGTTCTTGGGTGGGACCGTTTACCTGCTAAGTTAAATTAATAGTCTAACAAATCTAGAAAGTCCTTCACTAAGGGCTTCTCCTGACAACACATATGGATATTAAAGTCTCCAATTACCAATAAGTGTGTGTATCTCTGTGAGATATCAGCCAGAAAGTCAGAGAATTAACTTATGAAGTCCTTGAATCTCGGGGGGCGGTAGACGAGCGCGCACAGAACCGGAGGGGAGTGTCCGAGTTCAAAGATACTCAGCTCAAAGCTGGAGCGGGAAACAGGAATGGCCAACTGTTTACAGGCAAAGTTTGGTTTAATAATCCACCTCCGCGTCGGCCTGATGGCCGTTGGGCATTAAAACGGACAGTCCGGAGGTAATCATTCCACCAAGGCGCTGGACTCACCATCTGATAACCAAGATTCTGTGACGTGAAGAAAATCCAACTCCTCGTCTTTAAAAAGGTCATTGAGGATGAAAGTCTTGTTGGAAACAGACCTTGCGTTGATTAAACACATCCTGATAGGGTCTAACACAGACATAGCCGTGGTGGGGGGAGCGCGCGCCAGCGGGTGCAGATTTTGAAGAACAGCTCCTCCATGTCGGTTTGTGTGGCGCGCAGGTAAACAACTCCAGTTGTTTACATGGACTATGTGCGTGGGTAGCTGTCCAGCAGCCGAGCCCCTGGAGTACCACGGGTCAGAGGGGTGATGATCAGATCCAGAGCGAGCCCCATCACTCTTGGCAGAATAATACACAGTGCCTCAGTTTCACCAAGACCCTTGCACGCTTCCCACGACGTCTGCAACGTTTCCTCCTGGGAGCAAGGCCAGTAGCGCAGAAGGAATGCAGGAATCTCGGACAGGAGGATAGTGCTGACCGTTGTACAAAAACTCTGCAGGCATTTCAGCAAACGTATGGAGCTCCAGAAGTGCCCGACGATCATACTGCAAATATGATATGGTACATTGCACAAAGCATTGTAAAATTAACAAAAATAGAAAAAAAAGCAGAGAGCGAGGGACGGCAAGCCCTACACACCGGCACCATAAGTTGAGTTTGTTCAGGAACTCTGTACTGTCATTGGAAGACATCTGTTGTCCTTGTAGTTGGAGATGGTCTGGATGCCTCGCCACATGCTCCTGGTGTTGGCTGGATCATGGAAGAAGCTCTGCACCTTCACAGAGTGGCCACGTGTTGCTTCCTTTGTGGCACGGTCCATGTTGGCTCTCGCTGTTCTGACAACATTGTGGTCACCAGACGCTCGTCCCCTGTCATCCATGGGTTGCAATTGGCCCAGGATGTGAAAGTTCTTCTGATGGTACTGACGTCCTCCATGCTGGATGTGTCCAGTCAGTTTTCTCCATTTGGAGCTGTGAAAGAAAATTAAACAGAACACGTTGAGATTCTTCAGGTTTAGGAACATCCTTGCACAACCTTCTGTCTGTGCTCTAACTCAAACTGTTTTTATGTTTAATATCCACCAAATAACTTTTTCTTCTTCTTTCGGCTTTTCCCTTTTCAGGGGTCGCAACAGCGAGTCATCCTCCTCCACCTCACTCTGTCCTCTGCATCCTCTGTCCTCACTCCAACTACCTTCATGTCCTCTCTAACTGCATCCATATATCTCCTCTTTGGCCTTCCTCTGTGTCTTTTTCCTGGCAGCTGCATTTCTAACATCCTTCTACCAATATACCCACTGTCCCTCCTCTGGACATGTCCAAACCATCTCAGTCTGGCCTCCCTAACTTTATCTCCCAGTTGTTCAACATGTGCTGTACCTCTGATTATCTCATTCCTGATCTTATCCATCCTTGTCACTCCTAAGGAGAACCTCAGCATCTTCATTTCTGCTACTTCCAGTTCTTTCTCCTGTCTTTTTGTCAATGACACTGTCTCCAGACCATACAACATAGCTGGTCTCACCACTGTCTTGTAAACTTTTCCTTTGACCTTTGCTGACACCTTTTTGTCACAAATCACTCCTGAAACTTTTCTCCATCCACTCCATCCTGCCTGGACTCTCTTTTTCACCTCTTTACCACATTTCCCATTTTCCTGGACAGTGGACCCCAAGTACTTGAAGTCCTGCACCTTTGTGACCTCTGCTCCTTGTAGCCTCACTGTTCCACCTCCTCCCTCTCATTCACACACATGTACTCTGTCTTACTACAGCTGACTTTCATTCCTCTTCTTTCAAGTGCATACCTCCACCTCTCCAAGTTCTCTTCCACCTGTTCCCTGTTCTCACCACAGATCACAATGTCATCTGCAAACATCATAGTCCATGGGGATTCCTGCCTGACCTCATCTGTTAGTCGGTCCATCACCAGAGCAAACAAGAAGGGGCTCAGAGCCGATCCTTGATGCAATCCCACCTCCACCTTGAAGCTATCTGTCACTCCTACAGCACATCTCACCACTGTCCTGCTGTCTTCATACATGTCCTGTACCAGTCTAACATACTTTTCTGCCACTCCAGATTTCCTCATGCAATACCACACCTCCTCTCTTGGCACCCTGTCATATGCTTTTTCTAAATCCACAAACACACAATGGAGTTCTTTCTGACCCTCTCTGTACTTCTCTATCAACATCCTCAAAGCAAAGATGGCATCTGTGGTGCTCTTTCTTGGCATGAAACCATACTGCTGCTCACAGATAGTCACCTCTTGTCTAAGCCTTCCTTCCACAATTCTCTCCCAGATCTTCATCGTGTGACTCATCATGACTCATCAATATCCACCAAATAACAACAACGTGTAAACATCTGTCAGATCCCAATGATCCGTGTTCATCTTTGAAAGTCCTCCAGGACTTCAAAGACCAGATTAAAGATGCTGACTCAACCTTAGCAAACACACAATGGCTTTCAGAACAAGCGTTCAATACAAAAACAACTGGACTTTATTTGTAACAGAAAACGTTTCACCCTTCATCCAAAAGGCTTTCTCAATTCAAAGAGCAGGCTGTGTGAGAGTGAGGTTATAAACCGACTCTGTGCAGTCCTAGCAGCAGGCCTGGAAGACCTCAGACAAAAACCACCAGGAGGACAGAAAGCTCTTTGAACAATGACACATCCTGTCCGCCACCCCACCCCATGCGCCATGTGCTCCTGCACTTATCACTCGTGCCATTAACCATTTCACTGCTGCCAGTGCTTTAAGTGGGCAGGAACGCAGTTCCACCACTTCTAAAATTTAACCCTGACAGTACCAGGACTTTTTTTTAGAGTACGGTGCATTCCGGAACTTATTTTTGTCTTCTCCACTTGAAAGACAGACAGCATCATTTCCCCCTGACTGGATTTCAAGACACAGCAATGCATCTGTCGACAATAAAACATCTTTGGTGGAGCGCGTCATTTTGGCCAATCACAACCTCAGGATAGACAGGGGGAGGAGACGACAGCGAAATCTGTAAAAAAAAAAAAAAAAACTGCAGCGCGACTCGCGAGTTCAACAGAGCGCGAGGGAGGCGGAAGTAGAACAGGCGGTGTTTTCAAAGGAAATTAAGTAAATTTTACAAATGAACGACGCAGAGAAAACTGTTCGACCTAACTCCTCCAACGTGTGGGAGCTCTTGAAGCTTCACAAAGATAAAAAAAACTGCAACATGCAGTTTTGAAATTGACGACACAAGAGAACCCCGCTGATGAAAACATGACGGAGTCGTAAACTAACTAACTTCACCACGGTGTGTATCAGAAAATTGTAAAAAGCCCCTCCTAAATTCACTGTTGGTGGTTATTAAAATGTCACCTGTTCATTGGGTAAAGTTAATATTTTTATACATGCAGTTGAGTGTTACCATTGTTTAGTAAAATGGCATGTTGTGTTACAAATAAAACTAAATAAAAATGAACAAAATAAAAGTCAATTGCACCCCTAAAGCCACTGTGATAAATTGTCACATTAATTTCATTACCTTAGCCACAGGAGTGAGTTTAAAAACTGGATGATGTCTTTATGAACTAGTTGAATAAGGCATCTCTAAAATATCCTGATGCATGATCAATAATAATTTTAACAATTTTTTAATCTGTCCACAGGACCTGACTTTATTTTGTTAGATGTCTGTCCTGGATGACTGAGAATCTTCACCAGCCCACGATGACTTTATTCATCAACCTTCACAGATTTATCTTTTAACTGGGATTATGGACAAATAGATGTGACCTGATCCTGATGTGATCTAATCCTGATGTGATCTGATCCTGATGTGATCTGATCCTGATGTGATCTGTTCCTGATGTGATTTTATGTTTATGTTTATGTTTATTAAATTTGTTCATTTTTTTTACAAAAGAAACAATACAAGACAATCCCATAAATGATAATGTACAAAATATAAAAAAATGAAAGGTAGCAGAAAGAAGAATAAATCTTATTATATCTGCCCCTTTTTTCCAACAATCAGATTAAACAATAATAATCTTCAACCAACAGTACAAAATGACTAACTCTTTCTAATTTTCTAACTAATACAATACACATTACGCTATTTCATTTTTTTTAACACATTCGTTTTGATCATTTTCTTAAATGTAAACATTGACTTGGCATTTTTAACTACATTCTCCAAGCCATTCCATAATCTAATTCCCTGGATTGAGGTAGAACGTCCCTTCAAACTAGTTCTGAATTGTGGTTTTACAAACATCTCTGTCCCCTTAAGATTATAACAACTTTGTCTTTTAACAAAATGCATTTGGATATTTAAAGGTAATGCATTATTTTGAGCCCTATACATAACTGATAAAATATTATAGTCTACCAAATCATGGAACTTCAATAACTTCAGTTGATAAAATAATGTACTTGATGGATGACGGTAATGTTTTCTAGTGATAATTCTTACAGCTCTTTTCTGTAATACAAAAATAGGCTTTGTGATTGTTTTACACGCATTCCCCCAAACATCAATACAATAGATTAAGTGTGGAACAATGATTGTGTTATACAACAAATACAGAGCTTTATCATTCAATAGGTCTCTGACTTTGTACAGTACTGCAATCGATTTAGCTATTTTTATTCTTACAGAATTTATGTGTTGTTTCCATGTCAGTTTGTCATCAATGATAACACCCAAAAACTTCACCTCACTCACTCTACAAATCTCAACACCCTCAATTTTGAGT
>JBBPBX010000157.1:143504-153574 GCA_038048925.1 Garcialebias charrua | reverse complement strand
GTCTATAATTTTCATTAATCATGCAATTAATTGTTTTATTGTTTATCGTGACAGGCCTACCCACTTCTCCACCTCCATCATGGCTAAAATAGCTGTATTTAGCCATTTGTCCGATTTGGTAGCTGACAATCATCCCCAACACACCCTCCAACACTTAACAGATTACACATCTTTTAAAACCCTGGCATGCTATGCTGAGAGCAAAATGCACTCCTTTAATGAAAATGCTTTTTATTTGGGACACTTTTGTTCAGGTTGTGCGGAAATTTTAACATAAATTATAATGAACAAAAATATAAATGCAACGCTCAACTTTTTCTATGTACACAATAGGCCTTTTCCTCTCAAATATTGTCCACCAATTTGTGTAAATCTGTGTTAGTGAGCACTTCTCCTTTGCCGAGATAATCCATCCACCTCACAGGTGCTGATTAGACATCATGATTATTGCACAGGTTGCCTTAGGCTGCCCACAATAAAAGGCCACTCTAAAATGTGCAGTGTAATAAAAATATTGATGTCAATTGATCAGCAATGTTTTTTAATTGTCCTTGAATTTAAATGAAAACACTGACCTGCTCTGAATCTAATCAGTAACTAAAAACTAGCTTTTTGCATTTGTGTATCAATAAATCTGTAAAAAGCAAATCCCAAATGTTATACTAGCTTTCCCCAACGTTTGTAACAATTTGTGTTAAACTCATAAAATTTGCCTAAGCAACACAAAAGTAATTATTAGGTTGCAACACTTTTTATTTATCCTTACAGCTAAATATCCCTAAAGATATCTTTGGTCTAAATGCTAGCAGGGGGCTGCTAATAAAAGGACTGCATTACAATAAATAAATAAAAAAGGCAAGGTTTGAAAAGGTTTCTTGAATGGTTTGCAAATATTCAAGAGTTCGAAACTCACAGTTTAATAAAGAAAGATTTTTAATTTAAGTCTTGGAAAATACATTGATTTTAAACAATACAGTTTTAATAATTTTTAAAGAGAACGTGAAAACTGATTTACTTTTAACTTTGTGAAACACCAGCACAAAGTGCAAACACCTGACTGTTTTGGCTGAATATTTTTCCCACGTATGAGCTAAGAACAGAAGCTTCTTCTCTTTCTTCTCAAACAGAAACATGAACGGAAAAAAGTCAGATTTACAGCTTGTGGTTAATATTAAAGCCAACTTTAAATTTGAGTACCTGAGAAGGAAACATGCTCTTCATACACACATGCAAGGACAGGAAGTGTGAGGTAAAAGTGCTCCAACCCAACACAAACTGTGTTTCAGGCTGGTTTCACCTCAGAAGGAGTGAAACAGCATCTCACTCTGAACTGCTCCTCTGTGAGCTGGTGATGGAGTGACGGCGTTAAAGAAGCAGAATCTGACATGAACACACACTGCGCGTGTGTGTTTGACAGAATCAGTAACCTAAAGTGACAGTGGGTGGGGCTGATGTTGTGTTTGTGGAGTGGGACCACATTAACCTCTCATTAGTGTCTGCAGGAGACGGTGGGTGACGTAAACTGGCCTTGACATCAGCCGAAGGTGTTGAGGCTGACCTGGGATACCTAAAGTCTCCAAAAAATAATCGAACTGATGAATCTAAAAAACATTTTTTATTACACAGAGTGCCTTCATGGCACAATCACACAGGGTGGAGAGCAGTGGAAACAAAGTCACACCAACAAGGGGATTGTGTGGGGACGCGTTTTGCTGTCAGTACGCCTGTTCCTCTGTCAAATGTTTGGGGATCTGACAAAGTCTGCGAGAAGCCTCGACCTCTGGATAAGCTGTCACATGAGTTTCACACACAGACGCTCGCTCGCACATGCATAAAGAAAGGTGAAGGTCAGCCTCCTAGAGGCGCAATGGGAAGAGACGGGAATACAGACGAGTTAGACGCCCACGACTGACAGCTTTACTCCCTGGATGACTTGATACAGAAGCTGTTTAATTAGCATCCAATCAGTGTCGGAGCATAAATGAAAGAAAGAGCAAGTCATTTGTTTGCTGAGCTTTGGAACTTAAAGGGACAGCCAGCCAAATAAATGAACATCACAAACAATAATGTTTAAAATGTATTAGTTATTTCCTGCTTCCAGTTGTTTTCTACATATGCCGTTTCTTCACTACAGCTCCACATCATCTAATTAAAACATATTCTTCTGATATACCCTGATGCATGCTCAATAATCCAGGTGGAAAAATCTAAAAAAAGCTAAGTCTGGTCCTCTGGACATTCACAAAACAAAACAAAACAAAAAGCAAAAAAATTGTAGAAACGTTTCGTCTTTCGTCCGAAAGACTTCCTCAGTCTGAGATGCTGCATTCAGCTCAGTCTTATAAATAGTACCCTCAACTGTCCCCCTCTTACAATGCTGTTATTGCTAGTATCACTCAGCCCTCTGTGAATAGCAAACAACCATCAGGGTGCTAACGATCCATCGTTAGGCTGATGGTCCTCCTTGATCATGTGAGCAGCTGGTTTCGGCTGTCATCAGCCAACTGGTTGATCCACTGTGAGAGGGTGCTATTTATAAGACTGAGCTGAATACAGCAGCTCAGACTGAGGAAGTCTTTCGGACGAAAGACGAAACGTTTCTACAATTTTTTTGCTTTGTTTTGTTTTGTTTTTTGAATGTCCAGAGGACCGGACTTAGCTTTTTTAGATATTCTGATATACGTTATACGATGTAAGTTTTTAATCACTTTGGCCAGGATGTCACAGAGGAGTCGACAGGGGAGAGGGAGGACTCCAGAAACCATCTTATCGCCATAAAACTGGTTGGCCCACTATGTGAATAAGCCACTTATGGGACTGAGTTTGTTGTGGCTCCTCAGGCTGATGAAGTCCTTTGGATGAAGGACGAAACTTTTCAACAAAAAAGAAACCGTCCAGATGACCTGACTTAACTTTGTTGGATTTTTTTGACCTGAATTATTGAGCATGAACTTTGATGTTCTGATACACATTACTGAGCAAAACTTTTTAAAACCGCTCTTCATTTAAAAAAATTCTTTATTTCTAAGGGGACGCGTGTATTCTTGTGATCTTTTAAAGTGGTCTTGATGGAGTTTTTCAGGCTTTCTGAAGATTATTCAGAGGTTTTCTTTGGACTTTGGTTGTTTTTTTCACTCATTTCTTTACAGTCCTTGTACCAGACAGAGACAGCGGATTGTGCCGCATGTGCTTAAAAAAACGAGGGTAGTGGACAAATGAAGGACCAAAGAAGAAGTGTCATGACTAAAAGGAATGGTTACAGTTGAAGAATAGTTTCTGAAAGTCGTGTCTTGGACAAGTAGAAGTAACATAATTCAGCAGAGTTTAGGAGCCTTTTTTTCCCAAATGATTAGGGGTTTACCAATTAACACTCTTCTGGAAATGATCAGATGCTGGACTAAACAGAAGATACAATCTGCCAAAGTTCATAAAAAGAACTTCAAGTCTTTCAGAAGAACTAATGAGTTTTAAAGAAAGGAGAGATCATTCACGCAGCACAGAAATTGTTGGAAAACCAACATTCAAACGACAAACATGACAATAGGTGGTAAATAAAAAGGAACAGAGAGGGTGGACTCCTGGTGCATCGCTACAAAATGGAACTAAGGGACTTTTTTGTTTTGTTTGTTTGTTTACAAGGTAACAAGTGTTTTGTTGGTAAGAACGAAAGGAAACGTGGAGGTAGCTCCGGTGGAGCTTTGCCACACCTGTGACGTTGATGGGGACGACGTCTGTCGGCACGGCCCGAGCTGCCCGCCTCATCTTCTCCTCCGGGGTCGGGAGCGGCGCCGCCTTTTTCCACACCACCTGCCCGTCGACCTCTGACGTGTCCCCTCCTTCCCCGCCTGGCGTCTGACATCTCATAGAGAGCTGAGATGTGTCGTCTTCCAGTGACGAAGCCGTGGACTAGAAGAGGGCAGGAGATCAAAATTAAAAGAGAAAACAGAAGATGAAGGAGGGCAAAGAAAAACGAGCAATACATATAAAAGAGATAATTAGGAAAAGTGACAACAGTATAACTCTAGAGTCGTGAAAGAACAATAAAACTGTCCAGAAGCATCACGGACAGTCTGCTCAGGGATGCATCAACAGATTATTAATTATATTTCAGTGCTGTGACCTTTACAGAGCCAAACGGAAACAGTCACACAAACACGAGCACCTGCAGAGCGAGGAGTTGTTTACGACGGGGTAAACGCTTCGGAGCCACAGCGAGGAGCGAGACCGAAGGAGATTCATCCATGAATGAAGCTGACACAATAAGAGCCCTCGGTTGTTAAAGAGAGCAGTTTAAATGGCGTGCCAGGCTTTGAACTCAGCCGTTTGTCAACAGTAAAACGGTCCGTTTGAGTTCGCTGAATTGGTTGTTTACTATCGGTGATTTTTCCACACACGGCACAAATAATCACAAAAAACTTGGAAGGGAAGCAAACTATTGAGGAGTTTCAATAAACAAAATATACCGTATTTTCCGACATACATGTCGCACCACCCTATAAGTCGCATCAGTCCATATTTGTCTAATAAAGTAGAAAAATCCATAATAAATATGTCGCTTCGCCGTATGTGTCGCATCTATTATGCGTCAACGCTGACAACCCGGAAATGTGGGCCGGTGTGCCAAAAATCGATTGGCTGCCAAATGGCGGCCACGGGACCATGCACGGGAGGACTTTAAGAAGAATTAAACAAGATTAACACTTAAAAACAATTATTTGTTTGCTCAAAGCTATAGTAAATGTGTGTCTCAGTCTAACTTTTCCTTAATAAATGCGCTTTGATGGTCACATCAACTGCATTTTCAAAAGCCGATACGTTGAAACATGAACAGGCAGAGGGCAACTTGCTGTCCATTTCTTCGAAACTTAACAAGATAAGCACCTAAAACAATTGTTTGTTTGCTTGACGTTATAGTAAAGGTGTGTCTCAGTTGAACTTTTACTTAATAAATGCAATTCAATGGTCAAATTAGCTGCATTTCTCCAGGGTGGCGCAGTGAAATGAAGCTGATTTGATGGTTGCTCCATACAGATGACCGTGTCAGTCTATGGCAAGCCGATTGTGTCATTAATAGCCACTTTTACCCATTACATGATACAACGGCATGCCATCCTATACGACTGCCATCTAGTGGCTGAAAATGGTAGTGTTCAATATTTTCAGTCAGAATTAATGAATTATCTCAGCCAAAAACTGGTTTATAAATATGGGGGGAAATTAATAAATAAATCGCTTTGGTGTATAAGTCGCAGGAATTATAGGGCGAAAAATACGATAATCAAAAATGTGTTCAAGAAGAAGAAAGACAAAACTGTAAAGCACATGATAAGTAGGTGAGGAGGGCAGAGTAGAGGGGGCATGCCTGAGAGTTTACAGAAATAAAAAATAACGAGAGATAAAAGGCAACAATAAGAAAGAGCAACAGCGTTTTGTGAGTGTCGAGGTTCAGAGCGCACATAAAATGAGTTTAATAATCGTGAAGCTAAAGAAGAAAACAACCTGCCATGAAGCTGTTCATACATTTGTTTGTGTTTGAAGAGTTTAAAGAAAAGAAGCGTATCTACTCCACTGTCAGATTATTTACACTCCACACTCAGTTTTTAGATTGAAGCGATTGAAAACGACAAGATCCTTTACAAAAAAGGGGACAAATGTTTTTTCTGTTGCTGTACTGTGACACTCAAACTGAGCTCAGGCTGTGCAAATACAGTACAACTCCACTGATAATATAAAGTGCTGTGTTGTCATCATTGTTTGTTTCCATACAATGAAATTACTGTAGTTCTCTGCATTTAACCCATCGCACATGAGATACACCCAGGTGGAGCAGTGAGCAGCTGTGTCAGCATCTGGGGGGCAGTTAGGAATTGGGTGTCTTCCTCAAGGACACCATGACATGGGGTCATGGCAGGGAATTGAACCTGTGACTTTCTGATCCCAAATCGGCTGCCCTACCTCTACACCATCTTGGCCCCTCAAAACCAATGTGGCAGCGCTGGGATGTGAGATATGAAGACCATCATCACAATAGTTGTTTATGTTAAACAAGAGGAATAAAACAAACAAGATCAGGGATCTAGCTGTATATTAAAAAGTAAATATGTTTAAATCAGGTTTAATAAGCCGAACATTTCATCTCAGTTCCTTAAAAAATTAAATAAAATATTTAACATTGCATTCTAAAAGGTTAAATGTTACCCCAACAAAAAACCCTGGTTAAATAAAGAAGTCCGCACCCTGCTGGCAGCCAGGGACACTGCCTTCAAGTCCGGAGATACAGAGGAGCTGAGAAAGACCAGGAAATAACTGGTTGCTGGCATTAAGAAGGCCAAGGCCACGTATGCACAGAGGATCGAGGGACAGTTCACCTCACAAGACCCACGGAGCATGTGGAAGGGTATTAAATGCATAACAGATTACAAAGGCAAAAGCAAACAATGCCCCAGGGACCCATCTCTGCCTGATGCCCTCAATAAGTTTTATGCACGTTTTGAAGATCCAAACAGACCAGCTAGCACCAGACTCACCTCATCACCAGATGAAGAGCATCTCAGAGTGACCGCAGCAGAAGTGAGAGGCAGTCTCAGAAGGATCAACCCTCATAAAGCAACCGGACCAGACAACATCCCAGGGAAAGTTCTGAAGGAATGTGCGGACCAGCTCTGTGAGGTGCTGGCTGACATCTTCACCACCTCACTTGCACTGGAGTCAGTTCCCACCTGCCTGAAGACTGCCACCATCATCCCAGTCCCAAAGAGCTCCACAGTGACTGGTCTGAATGACTATAGACCGGTGGCCCTCACCCCGATAGTCGCTAAATGTTTTGAGAAACTGGTCATGTCCCACATCAAGACAACCGTCAACATCAACGAGGACCCTCATCAATATGCATACCGCGAGAACCGATCAACAGAGGACGCCATCTCCTCTGTGGTCCACACTGCTCTCACCCACCTGGATCAGAAGGACTCATACGTGCGTCTGCTCTTTGTGGACTTCACATCTGCCTTCAACACCATGATCCCCCAAACTCTGATAGACAAACTATCTACACTTGGACTAAGCCCCTCTATTTGTAACTGGGTACTAGACTTCTTAACAGACAGACCACAGTCCGTGAAGATCCACAACTTCTCCTCCTCCACCATAACCCTCAGCACTGGCTCTCCTCAAGGATGTGTGCTGAGCCCTCTTCTGTTCACTCTGCTCACATATGATTGTACAGCCACACATCCAGGCTGTCATATTGTTAAGTTTGCAGATGATACAGTTGTGGTGGGATGCATCACAAACAATGATGAGTCCAGCTACAGACAGGAGGTGGAACACCTGGAGAGCTGGTGCAAAGAGAATAACCTTCACATGAATGTGAAGAAGACAAAGGAGATGATTGTGGACTTCAGAAGGAACAAACACACCCATGCCCCACTGAACATAAGTGGATCTGCGGTGGAAGTGGTCTCCAGCTACAAATACTTGGGTGTACACTTGAATGATAACCTCAGCTGGAGCAACAACACCACCAGCCTGATCAAGAAAGGTCATCAGAGACTCTACTTCCTCAGACGGCTGAGACGAGCTGGTCTGAGCAGCCCAGTCCTCACCTCCTTCTACAGGTGTGCAGTGGAGAGCATCCTGTGCTCCAGCATCAACGTGTGGCATGGAGGCTGCACAGTTGAAGAGAGGAAAGCTCTACAGAGAGTGGTGAAGGCTGCACAGAAGTCTGTTGGAGTCAGTCTCCCCACCATCACAGACATTTACACCTCCAGATGCAGGAAAAGAGCCACCTGCATCATGAAAGACCTCACTCACCCAGCACACTCACTCTTTGCCCCACTCCCCTCAGGACGGAGGTTGAGGAGCATCAAATGTAGAACCACTAGACTGAGGAACAGCTTCTACCCTGAGGCTGTTAGACTCATGAATAAATAAATAATAAGAATAAACACTGCAAAATATCACATCATGCTGATGCTGATCTGTTTTCTTGTTGCTGTGTTCATCTGTGACCATCTGCTCATACAGACTCATGTTCGTGCTGCTGTTTATAATACTAATAATACTATAATAATAATGTCTATTCCTGTCATCTGCGTATGTTTCCCATACACAGACGAAATTCGTCTCTGCATTTAACCCAACCACCTACCAGGTGGTGCAGTGAGCAGCCCGAAAGCGCCCGGGGAGCTGGAGAAATAGGTGTGCACTCATAGACACCCCAAGCTGGGTAGTGGCCGGGGCGCGAACCCGCGACCTTCGGGTCCGTAGTCAAAAACCCTGCCACTAGACCATCTTGGCTCCATGGTATGATGTTTTTCCACTACATTAGGGCTTAGTGTATTACTAGTTGATGTTTTTCTTAGTTAATTCTAGATGTTATTACTGTTCTTTTTCTTTTTTTCTCTTTCATTTGTTGTTGGATGTAACTGGGACCCTGTGTACATAATCTCGTTTTCATCACATGTACCACATGCGGTGCAAATGACAATAAAGACTCTCTGACTCTGACTTTCCTAAGCTTCAGTTGTTTTGGAAACGATCTTCAAATCTGCTTTTAAAAGTATATCAGCATATTTATTTCACAATAAAGTAAGCAAAGTGTAAAATATTTTCCACAGAAATTCAGTAGATATTTAGTAAATCACAGCTAAATCAACTAGTTAAATCCTGTTCATTCATTAAATTGTGTCTCTAAAAGTTCACAACAAATAATTTATTCTGCTAAAACATTATTAGGGAAAGCATAACCCTCTGATTCTTGTTATTTAGATTAATAACTCTAAACTATCAGCTGCTAACTATATTGCTTTTCCACAAAAAAGTGATGTAAACCATTTTGGCTGATTTATTAAAAAAATGCCTGTCATCTTCTTTTTATAAAATACATCTGACAAACAGTGCCCTTTAAAATTATGAAGAAAAACAGCAAAACAAACAAACAAAAAAGTTTTATTTGAACAGAGCTGACGGTAAAAACACAACAGAATAAAAAGAAGCTTTAATATGTTGACGACGAGCATAAAATCAAAGAAAGAGAAGGATAGTTTTTACATGCATCCTGCTCCATCATTAGAAGTTTTGAAGTTGCAGAACTTTGTTTTGAAAAGAATAAACCTGTGACCATTGCTAACCACTAGAGGGCAGACTGAGCTTATTTAAAACAGTGGAGGAGAAGCCTGCATGAACTCTAATGATTAGGACTGCCACAGCTGGATATGTGCTTACGTACCTTTTTGTCATGTTCATCATCTTCATCGTCCTGGAGACTGCTGGTGGACTCTTTGGGGTCTGAGAAGGTGGGACCCTGAGAGTAGTACTGAGAACTCCGGAAACCATCTTTCCTCAACTTATCACATTCTGAAAAACAAAAACACAGAGAGCAACGGGTCACAGACTGAAACTAAATGCGGATATGATACTTAAACTTCAAATTCAAAGGATTTTTCTTTTAATCAACAGCTCTTGCTTATGTTGGTAAGATAAGTTTCTTGCATTTGCATTCTCGTTTGTTGGTCTTAAGATGCTTGATGTGATATTTTCTTTTGCCAAGAGGAAAAAGTCTGAACAATTTGGAAAATATAAATAAAACAGACAAGCACTTCTCTTTTGACCTGCACTTTAAATCAGATAGAAGAGCCAAAAACACAGGTTAGCCATAACAATATGACCACTGATATGTGAGCCAAAAACAAAAGCATCTAGAGAAATAAAGTAGTCCGTCGCTACTTCGCAGTTCGTTTTTCGCGGACTCGCTCTATCACAGTTTTTCAAAACAAGATTGTACATGACACACAATTGGCTGACTGATGGATGAATCGCACTATCAGCATGGAATTTTTATTTAAAATGAATTATTTTAAATTATTTAGCACCTCCTGCACCTCTGTGCAGCCCATACTACAGGATAAGCTTCCTGCGGCAGGTGATCAGCTGTTCTCCGTGCAGAGAGCAGCGGAGGCAGAGAGAGGAAAATCATGATATTCTGTTCTCTTTTAGAGCGTTTAGAATTTAGAAACATTGTTTAGAATATTGCAAGAATGTGGGAAGGGTTTAAAACACCTTTATATATA
>JBBPBX010000157.1:124624-143398 GCA_038048925.1 Garcialebias charrua | reverse complement strand
TTCATGATACAGTATATGTTATATGCTGTTATTCTTTTAATGTGGAGTATTACTCCTGCTCCACCATCACCCTCAGCACTGGCTCTCCTCAGGGATGTGTGCTGAGCCCTCTTCTGTTCACTCTGCTCACATATGATTGTACAGCCACACATCCAGGCTGTCATATTGTTAAGTTTGCAGATGATACAGCTGTGGTGGGATGCATCACAGATAATGATGAATCCAGCTACAGACAGGAGGTGGAACATCTGGAGAGCTGGTGCAAAGAGAACAACCTTCACATGAATGTGAAGAAGACGAAGGAGATGATTGTGGACTTCAGAAGGAACAAACACACCCACACCCCACTGTATATAGGTGGATCTGCGGTGGAGGTGGTCTCCAGCTACAAATACCTGGGTGTACACTTGAATGATAACCTCAGCTGGAGCAATAACACCACCAGCCTGATCAAGAAAGGTCATCAGAGACTCTACTTCCTCAGACGGCTGAGACGAGCCGGTCTGAGAAGCCCAGTCCTCACCTCGTTCTACAGGTGTGCAGTGGAGAGCGTCCTGTGCTCCAGCATCAACGTGTGGCATGGAGGCTGCACAGTTGCAGAGAGAAAAGCTCTGCAGAGAGTGGTGAAGGCTGCACAGAAGTCTGTGGGAGTCAGTCTCCCCACCATCACAGACATTTACACCTCCAGATGCAGAAAAAGAGCCACCTGCATCATGAAAGACCTCACTCACCCAGCACACTCACTCTTTGCACCACTCCCCTCGGGACGGAGGTTGAGGAGCATCAAATGTAGAACCACTAGACTGAGAAACAGCTTCTACCCTGAGGCTGTCAGACTCATGAATAAATAAATAATAAGAATAAACACTGCAAAATGTCACATCATACTGATACTGATCTGTTTCTTGTTGCTGCGTTCATCTGTGACCATCTGCTCATGTTCGTGCTGCTGTTTATAATGATGTTTTTCTACTACATTAGGGCTTAGTGTATTACTAGCTGATGTCTCTCTTAGTTAATCCTAGATGTTATTATTGTTTTTCTCTTGCATTTGTTGTTGGATGTAACTGGGACCCTGTGTACATAATCTCGTTTTCAACACATGTACTACATGCGGTGCAAATGACAATAAATTCTCTCTGACTCTGACTCTGATATATATTATATATATACTATATATATATATATATATATATATATATATATACATGTATATAAATACTAAAATAAACTACTACTTGTACTACTATTCCTACTTGGTGGTTTTTCATTTATCTTGGGGCTTCAGGGTACCGATCCCCCGCAATAAACGAGGGACTACTGTATATGAGTCAGAAAAAATCCTTTCACGGCTGAAGGTCAGTAGGAAGGAAATCACAAGAGTAATACATTATATCACGACCAAAAGTCATCCTAAAGTAATTGGACAAATTTAATAATTTCTAATTATTAAAAAATAAAAAGCTCATACAAAATTGAAGCATTTTATTCTCAGCAAAAAGCCCCACCTTCAATTATAGTTTTTTATTTAATGTTATACATTCAAACTGTGCTTCTAACACAACAGCTGGAAGTATGTGTGACACATTTATTAGGGTACGCACAGCTGTGGAGCACATATTAGCTGTGTGTAGCAGAATATACTACAAGTTGTGTGTGTCTGTCGTGTGAGTTCAGTCCCTTTTGGGTTCTGCCAAGTGCCGCTTTTGCCTTGTCTTGTCACCACCTGCTGTCATGAGGATGTGCACTAAAGTGTAATAAGGATAAATGTGTGTGCGTGTGTGTAACCAGAGGAGGTGGCATCAGTTTCAGTCCGTTACACACAGATGGCAGAACAGTCCTCTCTCCTTCCTCCTCATTTTTTTGCACATTGTTGCTGTTTGTTTATGTCTGTAATATTTTACTGTTTTCTGTGTTTTGTCTTTTTATACATAAGAAGTTTCATCAGGGACTTTTTACATGTCCAAATCCCAAGAACCACTTGATAAATTCTGTATTCACATTGCCATATTAGCCTGGTACCTCAAAGAGGCTGCTTTTGATCCCTTTGGCAAGCAGCAGCATCTTCAAAGCTAATTACAGCTCCAACCTAAGGAGACACTGATGCATGTTCAACACGGTCAGCTAATGGATCCTGACGGGCCTGACACGTAGCTAAAGAAACAAAAAGGTGAGGAGGTGGCAGCGTGCAAGACTGGAATTAGGAAACATGGATTTGATAAGGATGATGATGGGTGGATTTGTTAAGACGATTTGTGGTGCACGATGGATCAAAATAAACCAGCCGTAATGAGAGGAGCGGTGTTTGTTGCTAGGCAGAACTAATGAGGGAAGACTGAAGATGAGAGGTATGAATTAATTAAGAAAAAAGTTTTGAAGGTCATTTTTTTTCTGAAAAAATACAGTACCGGTACATTAATCCTATAAGTATCTGGGAGATTTCTTACTGAAAACATGGCACTGGTGTGAAGGCGATTTCTAAACATTTTTAGACTTTCTGTGCAAATCTTCTTTACTGATTTTTCTGGAGGGGCAATTCTTGGCTACCGTCTTTTATGGCCTATAAGTTGCACCTTTTTGCATAATTTGCATGCCCTGTGTTAGACTGACCTCCAAGGGCTCTCTCTCTCTCTCCTTCTTCTTCTTCTTCATGTTGTTTAATGGCGGATGGCAAGAAACTGAAGGTGTGCATTACCGCCACCTACTGGTATGGAGTGTGGTCCGAAATGGTTATTTCACTAATCTACCCATGTGCTTTCTACCGTAAAAGTTAAAGTCTGTTAAACAATTGTGTTTTCTTCAGAAATCTCACCAAAATTTGAATATGTTTACTTCTCTCTCTCCTTGAGGGAGCTCTCTCCCTTTGTGTTTCAGTTCTACCTGGCTGCCACAGGTGAAAAGTGTTTGAGCTCGTCAGCCACCCCATAAAGAGCTTCATGCCAGAGTTGTCAGGTCCCTTTTGTCTGGGCCTTGTTCTGCTGTGATCTTGTCTGTGTAGTTTGTGGAAACATAACTTGATCTTGTTGTGAGCATATGGTGAAGTTTGTAAGTGCCTAACTAATGTGCTTTTCTAAGTTCACAGTGGAAGCTGGTAGGGGTTCTCTGCCATTTCTGTTCTAAACCTTTTGTCTTGTGTTTTGTGGATAGCTAGGGAGCTCAGCCTTTGTATTTTTAAGTTTACTTCTAGATAGTTATATATTTTTGTTATAGTCAGAAGGGGGTGTTTTGTTTATTGTTTTGGCCTTGGAGACCCTGAAGCTTAAAGCTTCCCTGTGTTTGCCTGTTTGTTTTTTCTCTTTCCTAAACTGTAAAATAAACCTGTTCCTTTAGTGACATCAACTGCTAGTTTTTTTTTTAATGTTACACCCAGTGCCATAATATTTTTACCTTATTAGCCTCAAGGTGGGGTTGTAACACCCTGCGGCTTATACGGTGAAGCAACTTATTTGTTTTTTTCCTCATATTTATAAAACCAATTTTTGACTGAGATATGACCGTTTTCATTCATTCTGACATGGAAAATATTGAACACTACCATTTTCAGCCACTAGATGGCACTCAAGTAGTATGACATGCCATTGTGTCATGTAAGAGGTAAAAAGTGTCTTTTAATGACACAATTGACTTGCCAAAACCTTCCACCTTCGTCCAGCTCGCCTGGAGCAAACATCAAATCAGCTTCATTTCATTGCTCCGCCCCAGCGAAATGCAGCTAACTTAACCATCGAAGTGCATTTATTAGGTAAAAGTTCAACTGAGACCTTGACCTTTGCTATACAGTAATGACGAGCTACAAATAATTGTGTTTAGGTGGTTATCGTTTAATTTCAAAGTAATGCGCAGCATTCCTCCTTCCTGGTTTCCTCCCTCTGCGTGCTCCCGGAGCACCGAGGCAGCAAATACTTTTAACAAAACAGGTGATTTGGCCATCGAAGTATATTTATTAAGGAAAAGTTAAACTGAGATACACCTTTTACTATAATTTCAAGCAAACAAATAATTTCAAGCAAACAAATAATTGGTTTTAAGTGTTAATCTTGTTACATTCTTGCTCTTCCCACCTGCCTGAAGACCGCGACCATCATCCCAGTCCCAAAGAGCTCCACAGTGACTGGTCTGAATGACTATAGACCGGTGGCCCTCACCCCGATAGTCGCTAAATGTTTTGAGAAACTGGTCATGTCCCACATCAAGGCAACCGTCAACATCAATGAGGACCCTCATCAATATGCATACCGTGAGAACCGATCAACAGAGGACGCCATTTCTTCCGTGGTCCACACTGCTCTCACCCACCTGGATCAGAAAGACTCATACGTGCGTCTGCTCTTTGTGGACTTCACATCTGCCTTCAACACCATGATCCCCCAAACTCTGATAGACAAACTATCTACACTTGGACTAAGCCCCTCTATTTGTAACTGGGTACTAGACTTCTTAACAGACAGACCACAGTCCGTGAAGATCCACAACTTCTCCTCCTCCACCATAACCCTCAGCACTGGCTCTCCTCAGGGATGTGTGCTGAGCCCCCTTCTGTTCACTCTGCTCACATATGATTGTACAGCCACACTTCCAGGCTGTCATATTGTTAAGTTTGCAGATGATACAGCGGTGGTGGGATGCATCACAAACAATGATGAGTCCAGCTACAGACAGGAGGTGGAACACCTGGAGAGCTGGTGCAAAGAGAACAATCTTCACATGAATGTGAAGAAGACAAAGGAGATGATTGTGGACTTCAGAAGGAACAAACACACCCATGCCCCACTGAAAATAGGTGGGTCTGCAGTGGAAGTGGTCTCCAGCTACAAATACTTGGGTGTACACATGAATGATAACCTCAGCTGGAGCAACAACACCACCAGCCTGATCAAGAAAGGTCATCAGAGACTCTACTTCCTCAGACGGCTGAGACGAGCTGGTCTGAGCAGCCCAGTTCTCACCTCCTTCTACAGGTGTGCAGTGGAGAGCATCCTGTGCTCCAGCATCAACGTGTGGCATGGAGGCTGCACAGTTGAAGAGAGGAAAGCTCTGCAGAGAGTGGTGAAGGCTGCACAGAAGTCTGTTGGAGTCAGTCTCCCCACAATCACAGACATTTATACCTCCAGATGCAGGAAAAGAGCCACCTGCATCATGAAAGACCTCACTCATCCAGCACACTCACTCTTTGCCCCACTCCCCTCAGGACGGAGGTTGAGGAGCATCAAGTGTAGAACCACTAGACTGAGGAACAGCTTCTACCCTGAGGCTGTTAGACTCATGAATAAATAAAAATAAAATAAAAAATAAACACTGCAAAATATCACATCATGCTGATGCTGATCTGTTTTCTTGTTGCTGTATTCATCTGTGACCATCTGCTCATACAAACTCATGTTCGTGCTGCTGTTTATTCCCACTATATTAGGCTTAGTGTATTACTAGTTGATGCTTTTCTTAGTTAGTTCTAGATGTTATTACTGTTTTTCTCTTTCATTTGTTGTTGGATGTAACTGGGACCTCGTGTACATAATCTCGTTTTCATCTCATGTACCACATGCGGTGCAAATGACAATAAAGACTCTCTGACTCTGACTCTCTCTAAAGTCCTCCCGTGCACGCTCCCACGGCCGCCATTTGGCAGCCCATTGATTTTTTGGCACACCGGCCCACATTTCCGGACTGTCAACGGTGATGCCTAACAAACGTGACGTGTCAGCGGTGACGCATACGGTAATAGACGCAACGTATATGGCAAAGCGACTTATTTATGGATTTTTCCACTTTATTAGACATATTTGGACTGATGTAACTTATAGGGTGATGCGACATGTACGGTGGAAAATACTTTTTTTGTTGTTGCTAGATTACTATAGCTTTTAATACTGTGGCTTAAAAAGCTCATAATAAATATGATGATATGATATATAATACTAAAACATAATATTTAGAGGTACTCGTTGCAATGTTGTGTAACTACCTAACCTGGTTAACTGACTAACCTGGGTAAATGAAGGTCAAACAAATTAAATTGCATGAAGGATGTGAAAGTTTTATTTTTATATTAATTATTTATAGGTAATTTTCCATTGACCGATAACACTACAAGGCTATAACTGATGTGTGACCACCAGTCTCATATTTTCTTCAGTTAAACACAAATGGGCAGCGCAGGCGTTCTCGTTGGACACCTGTTGTCCTATCAATTAGGACACCTGGGGGTGGAGGGGGGTGTAGACAGAATGGGACGGTGTCGAGTCGAGGAGGGGCCGAATGAATCGCTCCTCCCAGGTGGTGTTTGTGTCCTTTCATGCTTAGCAACATCAATATTTCAGGTAGTAGTGTCTACTAGCAACAGTGCAAAGGTCAAACACGTGGACAGAAAACATGTGTGTGTTTGTGTGAGAGCGTCAAGTTACAACAGCCCCTCCAACACCGCCCATTTGTTCCTCTCTCCCACCATTAACAGCAAGTTGTAATCTGCTGCTAGACAAGGACAGTCTGGAGCGTAAACATCAACCATCAAACAGTCATTACACACAAACACACACCTGCGAGTTTCATATCAGCTTCTCACACAGTTATCTGAGCAGCAACTCCACAGATTATTTTCCAAGAAGTGTTTACAAAACAACTCTGGGTTTATTCATGTTCCCACTTCCTTTTCTGGGAAATCTGTGAGGATTTTAAATCCAGGGTCGTCCCTTTGCTGTAACTTTACTCCGTGTGTTTGACAACAAGGGTGAGCCTTGTTCTCTAATCACACCGGACAAACAGAAAGAAGATGACCTCACACTGTTTGTGTTGTCGACTAAACACAAACGATGTATTTACCATACCATACCATTTTATTTATAAAGCACTTTAAACAGGAACAAGTCCACACCAAAGTGCTGGACAAACAAACACGCAACAGGCAACACAGACAATGAATTACAACACGAAAAACATAAAAACATTTTTTTTTTTTTTTTTCTTCTTTCGGCTTTATTCCCTGCGTTAGGGGTCGCCACAGCGAACTGGTCGCATGAAGATTTGGCAGTTGTTTTTACGCCGGATGCCCTTCCTGACACAACCACAGACCACCGAGCAACCACAGCCCTCTGTGTGGAGCAGAGAGCTGATATCTAGGGTTCCCGGGGGAGCAGATGGTGGGGGTTAAGGGCCTTGCTCAAGGGCCCAGAGTGGGGCAGATGAGGGTGGAGACAAGTGTGACCGCTTCACTTATCTCACCCACATCTTTGATGTTGTCGGTACCGGGGCTTGAACCGGCGACCTTCCGATCACAAGCTCACCTTCTTAACCTCTGCGCCACCACTCCCATAAAAAACATTGCAGATCATAAATCAAACGATCCAATACAAATCAGCTGGCATTGAAAGCGATGGAGTAGTAGTGAGTTTTTAACCGGGATTTGAAAACCGGGAGGGAGGGGGCCTGTTTGATGAGCAGCGGTAACTCGTTCCAGAGTCTTGGGCCTGCCACAGAGAACGCCCTGTCACCCCTGCGTATTTGAGCGTTTTTGCTGTGATGTACACAAACAAGACAACACAGCTGAAATACCAGCATGTTGTATTAATTATTAGTTAAACACATACCTTTCAGACACTACAAGCTTTTCCATTTTTAAATTCATGGTGTTTGGTTGGAGTCAAGAAAGAATTACAATATGGAAAATCTTTTTTTGTTTTTGTTTTTTGTTGACAATTCATCAACAAATCCAAAAAATATGAGCAAAAATAATTAACGCAGCGTAGTGTAACGTAAAGTAAAGTGTTCCTACTGTTTTACCTCGGAGTGCAGTCTTGAGGTTGACCTTGGCCTGGCGGTGGAGATCCTCCACGCAGGGCGGCCTGCTGCCCGGCAGGAAGACGTTCTCCTGCTGATGCCACGGAGCGGTGTAGTGAACCGTCCACTTGCTCTCCTCGTCCAGGTTAGACACAGCTGCGGAGACACAACACAAAGAAATGAGCACTTTTATTAATATTACACCATCTTTTCCGCTTTATTCGTCTTCAGTGGATCGTTTTGCACGCCAACATGGCCGCACCGGAAGAACAACGGTCAACACAGTCAGTGGATGTTGCACAGAAAAATAGCATCAGTTGGACAAATTTAGGATCAAGCGCTGCAAAACTGGTTGAAGTTGTGACTCAGAAAATGGTCACTACAGTGTTGCCAGATCTCGTGATAGAAACAAGCAACCAGCTCTATGAAAACAAGCCCCAAAAATCCCAACTGGCAACCCACCACATTGTGTAAATCAGACGCCGTTTTTATTTATTTATTTATTCATAAAATTTGTTCGTAAAAATATATACTGTATATACAATACAAAACAATCCCATAAAGGATAACGTACAAAGTATAAAAAAATGAAAAGTAGCAGAAAGAAGAAAAAATCTCTTTTTAAACAGTATAAACATACATTTATTATGGCATTACACATAAACAGCAGCAAAATTATGCTCAACACTTTAAATAATATACCTTTAAGCTCTGATTAAAAAAAATACATTTTACATATTTAACAAATTTGTAAATCTTATTTTTTCTACATATTTTTAAAAACGAAACATCCTGACATCTGCGTGAGTAAAGCCCCCTAGTGGTCGGCCACAGTATGAATGTTTGGGTGTGCGCCTGTCGTCTCACCAACTTGGGCGGGAGCGATAAACAGGAAACGAGGGCGTGGAAGGGACAAACTACCTACTACCACTCGTCTTGTACTTTATTGTGCAGAGCTGGGAGAAAATCAACTAGTTTCACTCGGAAAGAAAGTCAAGCCCAAAGAAGAAACTTCACGTTCAAAAACAAGTCCAAACAACCGCAACCCGTGACTCACAAGATTTTCAAGCGACTTTAGAAACAAACAAGCCCAAAGTCACTTATAATAAGCAGACTTGGCAACACTGGTACTGAACCCTCAAACAGTTTGTTTACATGCACTGAAGGAGAGGAAGGGGCGGGAGGCTGACATGCTTTGTACAAAGGTGTCGGTCTCCACACCCTCAATATGACACTTATGTGGGAAAACACACCATCTGCAGGCTACACAAATGAGAGGGGGAGGGATTAACTTAAATTAAACAAATGGTGGAGAAAGCTACAGAAAATCCAGCTCAAAGATACACTGAACACTCAACTGAAGCAAGCTGCTGCGACATGCCGTTTGCATAGCCTCTACAAAGTTTCTAAATGACACATGACTAGTTTAGGTCCCAAAAACTCTTTTACATCATTCTGCTATGATAAATGATAGTAAAACTACTAACATCATTAAGCACAAATAGCCATCAAAAGACCAAATCTGATTTTACTAACATCGTAAGCACACTTTTATCAACTCCTGGAGCTTACCAAGTGAGCGCAGCCAGGCTAAAGTTGGCGATCGTTGATTTAGAATGATTTCCATCTGAGCAGCCAAATTCAATCTCAGACCATGATCCACTTGTGTTGTGATCATCACAACATCTGACTGTGTGAGAGGCAGTCTGGAAGGAGCAGGAGGAAAGTGGGATGGATCTCAGCAGCTGATGGAGGAGCAGGAAGTGTTTTTGTTGCAGGGTTGTTATTTTTCCACCCCTCACAAATGGGTTGCATGTGAGTGTGGCACGGGGGTGGATCAGTTGAAGCACTGGCGTGTTTGAGCAGAGGCCTCTGCAAATGGGTCATTAAAGAACGTGTAACGGCTCTGATATTCTTTCTGAAAGATGAGCACGTCACAGGTGTTTTGGGCACCTGAAACTTACAAGTAAACAAAGTGGGAGCCAAGTTCAGATTGTGCTGAAGCTCTGCAGCTTTTACTACAAACACCTTGATGCTTTGTTGTCTCATTAATAAACTGCAACTAACAGCTGTGTCGGATAAAGCCGACTGTGTTTATTCATGTCTTGGCAAAATCAATCATCCTGCCGACAAAAACCTGTGCAAAACATGGCAAATCCATGGTATGCATCCAACATGAAATCTGTCATCCGTGCCTTTTCATTAAGGAAAATCAGCACGGAAACAGAGGAATGTCCCACGTTCCTTTTTATCAATTTGGCCCGGTTACCGACACTACTAGTCCCCTATATCATAACCAGCTCTTGAACTGAGTATTGTTGCATCATTTAATACATTCTAAACGCATCTTTGCTTAAGTTTACGTGGACAAAAGTATTGGAGGTAGACATTATGTATGTAGTCGTCTGCACTGTTTGACGACATTCGGGATTTCCCACAATTCTCATGACATCATCCCTGATCAACGCCATTATAAAAAGCCCGCAAGATGAAGGTGAAAAGCCTAGGACCACCCAATACTTTTTTTTAAACAAGGGTGAAGCATAAGATCTCAAATAATTATAGATTCTGAGATGCCCAAAACAAATGTTTGTGAATAAACATTTTTGTGAACATTTGCAATTTTTCCACAAAGTTCTTAAAAAAAGATACTTGAATCTAATGTGAGAAAGTATAAAAGACAGCTGATGAGGTTAGTAAACACATTTTTAAAAAGCTGCTGTGTGATAAATGAAGGATTTGTGTTTTGGCCATTTAAATTGCCCCAATCAATTTAGTTAATTCAAAGTACAACAATGAAATACAAATAAAACAGAACGTAGAAAAAAACGCCACTTAGTTTATCCTTCAAAGATCTGGAAATGGCATAGATTTTCCGATGTTAATTGAAGAAAAGTTACACTTCACGACTGCAAAAGATGTTGAACCCATTGTATTTCCCATGCCAGGTCACTAGCTGGTGCTGTACTTTTTTGGTCCATCAACATGCATGCAGAGCCTCAGTCTCAAGCATGAGAAGGGTGCCATCTAAATGGTGACTTCATGAACCCTTGTTCTGACCAACTATGAGGTTGGGTTGCTGCCACACATTACTTTAAAATATAAAATGACTCGGGAAAATGTAAACTACTGCAATCATAGTGCGGGTGTCCAAACACTTCCGCTTTCAGCTAAATTGTGTTTTTCTGTGAAACAATGCTGAGAAGATTGAAAAATTTCTACTCTGAGATGTGTAAAAGGTAGTCCTCGACTTACGACAGTCTCGAGTTACGATGTTTCGTGGTTTCGACACGCATCTCCATTTACATGTAAAATATATATATATATAGAAATTTTTTATTTTGAAAGCCGAGTTCCTTCCGGTTTTGACGGCAGAAGCAGTGGAAAAACGCAGGGAGACCCACTCTGCACGGAGCTTCACGGCAGAACCAGCAAAACAGTGGACAAGTACAGGCGGAGAGTAAACGCTCTGGACAGAGGTCGACGGCGGTTTTACAACGGAATACGGCAGATGGACAGAGCTGACGGCGGTTTTACGTCGTAAACAAATATTGGATGGACGGACGGAGGTAGGCCACCGTACAGCAAGCATTAGCCAGCTCTTTTTATGTGAATGGAGCCTGCTAGGGAGGAGGGAGACAGCGCAATTCAACTTGCTCCTTCGTCTTTAAAAACTGTTAGGATAGGCTAAGTGCTTGGTAACTGTACAGTACTGTACATGTTTTTTTTATGTATTTTTTTTTAGTATGTACATATGTTCCGACTTATGTCGAAATTCGCTTTACGCCGCCGCGTAGGAACGGAACTCCGTCGTAAGTCGAGGACTGCCTGTATTTAAAAAGTTTTGGTGTCAGAGAATATGATCGCTGGTTTTGTGCAGCTCAGTGGCCACAATACAACAATAAAAATAAAGTCACACAAAATCTTTGATCAGCCGTCTGTGAATGGGAGCTGATCTGTAAACCAACCAGATTTTACATATTCAGCTTATTTTACTTCTCACACAGTTAGGACAGGTAGCCCCTCCCCCAACCTTATTTTCCAACCATGGGGGTTTGAAAAGACCAAGGACATGGGGACTGGGTACACAAAGCCTGTATTGTCACCCTGCATCAGTCTTCACATCAGACTTTTCATGGCCACAATACCCGCTGGCTTCCAAGCACACACACTCCCTGGACACTGGTGCTGAAGTCTTTTTAAAAGTTCAGTAATCCCTCTGTGCACTGACATCCAGCTCTCCCTGGGCTCTTTAACAAACACAAGCGGAGTAAAGGGGCTTCTGAAAAAGTTTTTTTTTTTTTAAATGCAATGGATGAAAAAAATAAAAGAAGCTAAATCCTGGACGATGTGCTTGTATGCACACATTGCATCTAGTGTGTTGGTTTTCATAGTCATTATTGACTATATTTAATCAGAGCTGTCTATCACCTATCAGAAACCAATACTGAGCTGCAAATTGGACAAAACATTTTGTGTTTTATAATTCTATGTGAAACAAAAGTGCAAATAAAATGTCAAACTGCAGCATTTGCGTTGTAGCGGGGAAAAAAAACCCCAGATCAGGTGCGCTAAAAAACTATTTTCCAAGACTTTTTGATCATAGCAGAGAAATAATAGTATTTTTGTGCACATATCACACATGTACAAACACCAGACTAACGGTTTGATCCTAACTAACATTCTTCTTTAAGCCTTCTGGATAAATAATTTTGCAGTCCCTCTTTGCTTTTTCAGGAGAAATTGACCACAAACTACCTTCTGGGCAAGCATGTTGTAGGTTGAAGTTGTGCTCCGGGTCAGCAGAGGAACAAAGTGCAGGAAGTGAATAGAAAATGCTCAGGTAATGATTAACATCACCTTAACTTCAGCACACAAACATAAGCTATAAATAAACCACTTGTCTTTACAAGCAGCTTGTCCTGCGTCAGTCAGGTCTTATGAGTCCTCACAGGTTTGATACAAACCCATTGATAAAATAAATGTCAATATGTTTTATTCATAATCTACCGTGTGTACAGGATGCATTAGACACTAAACACACTGTAAACCTGTACTGTTCTCCAAGATACCCAGCATATGTTTTCTAATAAAGTAGTAAATTTAAAGTTTTTCCTGATGCTCCTTTCTAAACGCTGCGAGGCCTTTTAGCACAAAGACATGTTGAATCTAAAATCTCAGACCAGTGGTTACCTGGTAACAATATGCAACACAACACCGACCCCAAAGGTTTGGCTACTGAAGCAGCAGAACACCTCAAAAAAAATCAATTAAACTTTATTTTTTTTAAATATTACAGCTGGTACATTTGTAATACCTAAAACATTTATTAAGCTCCTAAAATAGTTTTTTTTTTTTTGCACAAGTTTAAATACCTATAAAAGCTTTAGGAAATCACAACGTTTAGTCTTATTTATGCAAAACAGACTTTTTTTTAATTACAAGAATAGATTCAAAGCACTTCCTATGTACATCTTACCTTTCTTCTTGAAGAACTTGATGAAAGACTTTAAAGAGGTCCCGATAAACACCATGATTCCAAATTATTGTGACTTCCTCACAGAAAAAAATGGGCCCTAATGAGGCATAAAAACAAACCAAGTGGGGGAAATGAGACGTAACGAAAGGTGCATTGGCTGCCCCGCTCACGTTCTCTCTACACGACGCTTTAGCTTGAGCGCATGTGAGCGTCTGCTAAGCCGACAATACGTCTCTACAAACACACACACACCCACCACTCCTGCTGTGCGGGCAGTCCAGTCCTCAGAGATGCACACACACACACACACACACAACAGGATGGGTGTAGCTCCGACCTTTTTTTCTCGTCTGTGTGCCGGTTACCAAGGAGTTCTCTACCTAACCCTCTGTTCCTCATCACCAATGATTTTATTTTCACCATCTATATCTTTTTCTTTTTCATTTTGTGCTTTCCTCTTTTTCTGCACTTTACTGTATATTGCTGTCTCTTATTGTAAAACAAACTCATCCGGGTAACATCTGTGTTTCTAATTAAACTATTAGCTATTCTTTTGGAGGCACCTAGCACATTCTTGTAAATACAAAAACAAAACAAAACAACAACATGCTGAGTGAAATATTCCTAATACAATACAACCTCTACCTGCACTTGCACTAATTCACGACAATTACCGTTTGTACCTATTGATGGTTTGCAAAACCTCGTAAAGTTCAATGTCATAAATGTGTAGTCCATGTTTCTTTAAATGCAACACGTTTTCCTGTCTGATCATTCCCAGCTTGCTGTGTTCGCCCATGACCATCAAATGTGTGCAGCATGAATATAGACCACATTCAACCATTCCTATTGTCCAATCCAGTCTGCAGCGCGCACACTCCAGCACCCATCCATTCAAACACACACCCATTACTGCAGGACGGCCCCTCCTTTTGTGTTCGGATTTCATTTCAACCAAAGTGGTTGCAGAATAAAGGGAGGTGGCAGTGGGGGGGCTGCAACAACAGCTTGAACGAGACGGCAAATAATCCTCGAGTTTGGAAGTAAAGGTTTTCTCCTCCTCACTGCCTTCCACTTCTATTATCAGAACCTGTTGGTTTGATGTTTGAGTTGCTGAGTGATTGAACAAACAATGTATTTGAGCTTGTTTTGTCAACTTTACTTATGTTTACTCTGTCCCATGAAGAGATTTTTGTGCAAGAACAAAATAAGAATTAATACAAATACATTTATTTGAGTGTTTACCATCCTTCCTACTATTGCCTCTGATTCCCTGACAGATGAGGCAGCTTTATAAATGTCACTAAACCTGATTTATGTTTGGAGTGTTTTTGTCCTGTTGAGCTCTCTAAATTGTCGACAATAATAGCTTCATCCAAAACATCCACGTGTCTGCTAGATCCCATCCCAACCAGACTGTTTAAAAAGGTATTTCCCCTAATTAATACCCCATTTTGGTCCTGCGTAATTTGTCAAATGTTTACGTGCCACAGCGCTGTAATTAAATCTTTACTTCTAAAGCCTGATCTTGATTCTGAAATTCTGGCCAGTTATAGATCTGTATCTAATCTAACGTTCGTCTAAAAATCCTTAAGAAAAGAGTTGCAGGTCAGTTTTGTGAACATCTGAACCAACATAATCTGTTTGAGGAGTTTCATTCAGGGTTTAGAGCTCACCATAGCACTGGTGAAAGTTACTAATGATATTCTCATGGCCTCTGAGAATGGGCTTGTGTCTACACTGGCCCTGTTAAACCTCAGTGCTTCATTTGATAAAGCTGATCACAATATTCTACTTTAGAGACTTGAATATGATATTGAGATTACAAGAATAGCTCTAAAATGGTTTAAATCACATTCATTTAAAATATTCCAGTTTGTAATAATAAATCTTCATACACCAAAGTTAGTCATGGAGTTCGTCAGGGTTCAGTGCTTGGACCAATATTCTTTACTTTTTATATGTTATACAGTACCGTAATATACTTATTCTTAAGAATTTTTGCCTTCTTTATTGTAAAGGTTGCAACTTGCGGACAATGTAAAACTCAGCCGGACGAACAGATTTTGTCAAGAGGTTGTCCATTGGACATCCTGAACATTTTCCTTATGCACCCCTGTAGAAGGATGCTAGAAATGCAGCTGCCAGGAAAAAGACAAAGAGGAGACATATGGATGCAGTTAGAGAGGACATGGAGGTAGATGGAGTGAGGACAGAGTGAGATGGAGAAGGATGACACTGTGACGACCCCTGAAGAGGGAACAGCCAAAAACAGAAAAAGTCTAACTTTAATATGTGTTTTATGATCGTAAAATAGATACAGAGTTGTTTGGGGAAATTACAAAAACTGAAGAGATTTCTAAAAAAACCTTGGAATTTGAAAAGTGTCACGGTCTCATCACACTTTGCAAAATACATAAATGCACCACTGATCAGTAATTAAATTTATGCCTTTTGTTTGATTGCAACTTTACTTTAAATTTAGGTTGAAACATTCAAATTAGCAGTGCATATTACAGTACCTATCTGTAACAGACGGTCTCCTGGTAGCTTTACAGCATCTATCCTGTACGTATTCTGCTTGGTGCACGTCCAGCACTGTATTAGTATAATTTATGCAGACACGAGCTGAAGCAGCTTCTGTCATTAGAAAGCCTATTGTTCTCCCCAGAGCATAACACGCATGCATGTTCAGTGTGACAGTCAGGTCAACATCTCTATCTGCAGAGGGAGGGCTTCAAATCTAGGCCACCTCTTGGATTAGGGAGCTCCTTTCACACATTCATCTGCTCATCCTCACTGCAAAATGAAGCCCTCACCCCTCAATTTACCTCAGCCAAACATCATCGGCCTTTCTTTTGTTCATACTACAAGTACAGGTAGGAAGTGAAAAGATTGTCAGGGAGTATCCACCTTATTCATGGGGGCTCTACTGTGTAAATGATTATGGGTACAACGTCCTGCCAGACACCAGAAGTAGTAGTTGTAATGGCTAATCATGGTAGCAAAGCACAGACCGTAGTTTATTCGAAAGTAATTTGCATTCAGTTTAGCAGATAAAACACTATTTTTCTTTTGTTTACATTTATTTAACAACTGTAAAGTTTACTAAAATAGCCTCGTGGAGTTCGCAAGTTCACAGCTGCACAAACAACCAGACCAAAATAATCAGTGGCTACAACAACAGTGTTTTGAACATGGACCCAAAACAAAAGTGTTCCTGTGAACAGCAGTAAAATTTCCATCACCTACATACAGATGAGAAATTAAGAAGAATGTGGCTGAAAAATCTGAACTTGAAGACGCCACCCAAAACGCTCGTTTCACTTTGTTGACAAACAGCTGACGGAGGAAAACCTGCATCCTACTTTGTGTCTGGACTACAATAAACCACCGGAGAAGAGACCGGGATCTTCAGAAGGATTGAAAACAGTGTGTAAACACAGATGATTAAATGTGAATGAGTACTTTCAATTGTAAACCATAAATTATTTGTTTTGACCAGTTTTTCTAACATTTAACCAGTTTGGTAAATAAAATATTTAAAAAAATCAATACAAACTACTTGCTACAAGAAGTTATCATATTTACCAAGAAAACATCCTTAAATCTTGCATTTCGGTTCAACTAACCCACCAGAAACTTTCAGTTCTTTATAATAAACCATGTAATAAATGAAAAATGTTCAAGCTTGCTTTGAAAGTCTGGTCATTTCCCAGTTTGAGACTTTTCAAAATCTAAAATAAATGCATTAAATTAATTCAGTGCACTAAACAAAAACATTTTTAAGTCTACGGTGATACATTTGTAGCAACAACCACGCGAAGGTGGGGAATGTGAAAGTAGAAATGATTGTGGTAAACGAGGAGGGGATTGATGAGGGACTGCTGCTCTTCCTCCTGTCACTGGACTCCCTCCGTCTTTGTCTTTCCCGTCTTGTGTTCACACCCCATTTGGATCTCCACATCAACTTGGCAGAGGCAGCTGCACAATGTCTCCCACATTCAAGCCCGTCTGCTTTTTACATTTATTTTTTGGAGTCAAGCCAGATTGCTGAATTTAACTACAGTCCACTTCAGATGTATTTCTAACAACGGATTAATTTCCAGAACAAGTGCACATTTCCCTTCAACTGACAGGAGAAAATGCCAACCGTAGGCTCGATCACTGACTTCTCCAGTTCACATCTCTAGATGAGACACTGAACACCACATTAGCTCTAATGGATGTCTAACTGCATTTATGACAGAGAGAAGGACCACCATCTAGATTTTAGGGCTAGAAACACAGCATGAATGTGTGTACAGTAATTGAATGTGGTTTGTAGTTTAAAAAATGTTTCATCAAGTAAAACACAAAAAGAAAGAAAAAAATCAGGAATATAATACTATCCATTTGAACTGTACTGTATTTGATGATAACAATAAAAACATTGGTACCTGCATTATCTGACTGGTAGCTTGTATTTATCTAATTGGACTTATAAATGGAGGGTTAAGCCAATTGATTAAAACCTTTCAGCTCGGACTAATCCGCTAACGCCGAGTCTCTTTCCTCGTCTTTCCCTCGTCTCTGTCCCTTTCATAAAGCCCAGTTTTTTCTGCCTTCTACCATTTCTTTGAGACTTAGCACATTCTGCAGATGAACGAAAAACACGCAGGAGAACGTAAGACCACATAAATACTCTTCAGCACCGGGGAACGCACAAACTTGAGCGGCCAAAAAGGTTTTTGTTAAACTAGGCAAAGATGCCGTTGAGCATGGTGCTACATTCAGTCTTCTCAAATGAAACAGACAGAGGATGTTTTTACGGTTATCTGATTTGTAGATAGCTTTCTGAATTAATGTTTGGTGAAGTAAAAGTACTTCTTTGACCTGCATAAATAAAGCAAAACGATTATTGAGCACTGCATCACATGTTTATTCTAATAAAATCCTCATTTTGTTTGCTGTTCATAGAAATCTATAATTTATAGCAAGCAAAGCAAAGGATTTGTCTCTCCCCCACATCCAATCTTTCATCTCCCCCTTTCTGTGAATGAAAGAATAACATAATGGCCTCAACAGTAACCAGATCACTTTGTTTTCTCTGTGAGAGACATGAATAATATATCAGCAAAGACAGAAGAGGAGAGACACCCTGAAGATGGTACCGCTGAGGCAGAGAGAGGTTGAAATTGTAAACCTGTTATGATCAACGACAGGAAAACTGGTTCTTGCGAAAGGTTTAAGAACTAAAAATTCTAAATTTATTGTTAATTATTAAGAAAAGACTTAAAGACATGTAGAAAACATGTAGTTAGTATTTAAAGGAACCTCACTTTTTATCAATTATTTAGGTCCAACATAAAAAAATAAAAAATACAAACAACAAACAAACAAAACAAAACAACAAAAACAGCTCAGAGATTTTTAGGATGCCCTGCAAGGGTTTAACTCCCCAATACCCCCTTTGCCACATTCCATAATACTTTTTTCAAGCTCAAATAGTTTTCAGTTAATTTGGGGGATTGTTGCTCATTTCT
>JBBPBX010000157.1:91501-114263 GCA_038048925.1 Garcialebias charrua | reverse complement strand
TTTGCTTTAACTGCCTGTTCTAAAAAGTATTAATATTTTCCACTTTTTTGCTCCTGTTTAAGAAGATAAAGGCAGTCATATAAATGCAGGATAATACAGACTGAATTATACAAAGCATGCAATTACCATCAGGTGATTTTGTTTTGATTTCCTGTTAACTTTAAAACAATGACAAAACATGTTTCAGGGCAGGGTTATTTTTCACAGGATGTTGTGGAAAAACACAAGTTGTGATGCCTTCATACACACTAATGTGGAAACTATATGTGCATTTCAGAGGTGTGCATATACACATATGCATGTGTTAAACCAGATTTCCACGAAAGATAATCCTATATTTAGACCTTGTCTGGGGATAAACGGCATGTTCCCCAAATCTACTTAACCCCATGTTCCCTCCCTCTTCTCATCAATCCTTCCATTCATTAAAAATAAATAAATAAATCAGTCTTTGCTTCCTTATGCCTCTTTCCATCTTTACATCCCACCCCCTCTCTGTCCCATCTGGGCTATAAAAGACGAAGGGACTTTAATAGAGACAACATGCCTCTTAGACGAAGTGAGTGTGTGCCCTCCTAATGGGCCTCGGGGGAACTAGGACCAGCTCGCTTATCAAATATTTCCAAAAATTAAGACCAGCATTATTTCTAATTAAACCCCTTGTGAGTCCACATTTGTCACTTTTTAGTGTGGATAAATAGATGCACAGACACGAACAGGAGATTAATTAAAACCTAATATGATTGAATAATTACCATAATTCTATCAAAATGGTACATTTTGTCACACACAAAAGCCACAGTTGACACCAATGAGCATTTTTAAGAAATGTGATCAGTGTTTTTCTTATGCTCATCTGTATTCTGTCGCCACCTGGTGGTGAACACCGGCAATCACCAAAAAAATCAACATATTTTAAAAACTAAAAAACTAAAAAAGTACCTCTGCTATACGTAAACTGCTACTATCATCAGCTAATGCTATCCTGTGGTTTAACAGGTAATAAAACAGGTGTGGCTTTCTTTTTCCCTCTACCTTTTCTTCACTTTAATCCAAATCCATCAATGCAAGAGGCAGAAAAAAGCTTGATAAATACAAGACGTTGCCATGGTGAGGACAACTCATTAACACAGCAGAGTTAAAGAGGCTCTTAAAATCACTTTCACTCCACTGTGTCCCTTCGCTCTCTCCTTTATAATCAGCCTCCATGGGGGAACATGAGCTTTTCAGAGGTTTAGCTGTGCTTTCAAAGGTTGAATGGAGCCTTCGGCTGACTGGGACATAACTGGGAACTGAGGCTAAAGATAGGGCAGATACGTGAAGAGTCCACCCCTAAAGGTTAGGGGGAAAGAGGGCGTCAACAATCTCATATAAAAAAACAATATGCTATGTCGTCGCTTCCAGCAGTGCGTGGACTTCTTGTAAATGATGGAAAGAAAGTAAAGACCGTGGATGTGCAGACTGGGGTCAGGGTGGTCAGCAGGGCAAACAGGGCCGCTGACATCAGAGGAGCAGACTTAAAGCAGCATGAGGTGGAAAAAAGCTGCAGCTCTCATTAAAGAAATGAGCTGCGACTGAAGTCTGTGGAGCCGAGGAGTGATTAAACTCACTTATCCTGCTCTACGGCTCAATCAGACTTTATTTCCTCTTTATTTACTGATTTCAGGAACAGTGTGGGATTCAGGCGAAAGGCAGAAGCTGTTGCTGTGGAAATAAGAATGTTAAGACAAACTTATGAATTAATGTTTTATGTGCAGGACTAAAAAAATGTTTGTCTGTGTACATGCATGCATATAAAATATATAGGCTGGTGTAGGTGCTTAGTCACCCAGAAAATTGCAAGAGGGTGGAAAATTCTTAGAAAACATCCAGAAATTTTCAAGAAATTTTAAACTGAGCTGAGGAATTTTGGAAATAATCCCAGTTAGACACTTTGCAAGGGAATTACTATCATATTAAAGTACGGTAGTCCCTCGCTACTTCCTGGTTCGACTTTCGTGGACTTGCTCTTTCAAGGTTTTTCAACGATTATACATTTTAATATTACTCACGTGATTGGGACGATACGAGATAAAAAGTTAACAAAAAATTTAAATATACTTTGGACAGGCGCCACTATTTTGTAGTTTTCTTTCAATAGGCCTACACTGTAAGGCCAGTGAAAAGAACTACACTACCCAGAAGCCAACAGTGCTTCCGGACGTTGCTTTCTGACAAAAATGAGGGAAAGTTTTGCAACATAAATCTATGCTCTCTATTACGCTCACAGAACTGGTAGGAAAGTTGCAAATAATCCTGAAGTTTCTTGAAGCTCAATTATCCACGCACGCATCAACCTGGATGGGACGGTGGACTTTGTCACTGCAGGATAGGTCTGCAGAACCGGAACAGAACCCGACCGGAACCGAGCTGCTGAGGAAAAATTTGCAGTACTGTACAGTACATATATGTATGTTGTTAAAATTACATAGCTTTAAGAGTTTAGAACATTGAAAGAGTGTGGGAAGGGTTTATAAAGCCTTAAAATATAAATACTTAAATAAATATAGCGTTCCTACATCGCTGTTTTTCACCTATCGCAAAACATAACCCCTGCGATAATTGAGGGACAACGCTAAATAAAAACAAATTTTACTTTCATCTTGAGCAGACGTCATGAGTTTGACTCAAATATTGAAGATACCTCATTTAAAGAACTAGTTTGCGTTTGATGACATCACTGATGACTTTTTACATTTGTCTCTACACCCTGGGAAAGTTTACCATTTTTACAGTGTGGCACATCATACTGTATGGCACAACAATGAAATTTAGTTGTTTTAGTCAAGACAAAAGGCCCACCTTTAATCTTTTAAATTCCAAGTGTACTATTGTTTATTTCCATTAATTTCCCCTTAATTCTCATGGAAAGATTCCAATGCTGAAAATTCCCAGAACAAATAAAATTAAAGGCAACGGGATGTTGTTGTTTTTTTTTTTTTAAGATGTTTTGCTTCTCTTTCAAATGGTCTATAAATGCTGAAAAAATGTGTTTCATTTGACTTGATGCACAAGCCACAGGAATGAAGATGTTGAGGTTCTCCTCAGGAGTAACAAGGATTGATAAAATTAGGAATGAGATCATCAGAGGTACAGCACAGGTTGAACAACTGGGAGATGAACAACTGGGAGATAAACTGAGGGAGACCAGACTGAGATGGTTTGGACATGTCCAGAGGAGGGACAGTGGGTATATTGGTAGAAGGATGTTAGAAATGCAGCTGCCAGGAAAAAGACAAAGAGGAGATATATGGATGCAGTTAGAGAGGACATGAAGGTAGTTGAGTGAGGACAGAGGATGTAGAGGACAGAATGAGGTGGAGGAGGATGACTCGCTGTGGAGACCCCGAAAAGGGAAAAGCCGAAAGAAGAAGAAGAAGGGTTGACTCGATGCACAAGCCTAAATTACAAGACCCCACAGTTGGACAAAATATTTGAAGGCTACAAACTTAATGGAAAACTAAGAACAAGTGTCTTCCAACATATCTGCCTGGAGGAATACCATACACAGTAACCTGTGTGGACAACTTGAGAAGACATCACGAGCCTTTAGTGAGTCTTACCAACAACTTGAATTAGACAAGAGGAACTGGAAAGAGGAAAAGAAGCAGCTCTAATCTGACAGAGCAAAGCAATGGAGATCTGAATTTGAGCTAAACAAAAGCAAGTTCTTCCACAGACGTTCACAACCTAAACCACTAAGAGGATCCCAGTATCAACAGTGGAAAGTCAGGAAGAAGAAGAATAAGGAGAAGTTCAATGAATGATCAGAGAACAACACAAATTACAAAAACTAGAAATGCATAAAAATGCTTTGGGTGACGTTCCATACAAGATATCCATATTAAACCCCAACCAGCCATCTGCTGCGTCACGACACCCCTAGTTTCTTTTAATCAATGATGGGAGAGAGGTCTCTGTAGATTCATGTGATTATCTGGCTGTTGTGTCCTGATGTGATAATCAAGCCGTTAAGTAAAACTACGTTTTAAACATATGGGGCTGAGAGGCTCCCTGACACCTGATCCCTTCATCACGGGATGAAGTCAGTCTCCTCCTCCTCCATCCCTTCCAATCTCTTCCAAGAAAAGGCAGCTGAGGCCAAAACCACTCATCTGAACATGTCAATAACTCAAAACAAAACTGTACATGTGGAAAATATATTCACATAAATCCTGTAAATTATTTAGTCTTTTAATTCTTAGTCTAATAATGATTAACTACAAGATATATATATAGTGTATGGGGGTGTAAACGATGTAAACTGAGACATTGTGTTGTTGCACGGGGTCACTTGTGCCCATGTCCAGGTCGCAAGTCTGTCACAGAAAACTGGATTATTTTAAAGAAAAAATAAATACGGTAACTAAATTATATATTACCGGTACACCGAAAGTTTGTAATTAAAACAGTTGCTCCAAGTTTGACAAGCGGTTCATAAATGTTGACATTCTGCTTTTAAACATGGGAATGTATTCAGGTGTTTCATTGCATGTAATTTCATTTATTTATTTAAATTAGGACAATGCATATTAATCAACATGTCAGCGGTATGCTTCAATGTAAATATGCCGGAGTTAGCACAACAGCTAACTCCAGTTTCCAGTCTGATAAATAGAAACACAGCTTTGTACTTTACTGTGTTATTTAATACTAATGTACACAGTAATAAATGTGGAAGTACCGTAGTTGGAAGTCTTATTTTTGTAATAACGTTTTATTTTTTATTTTTTTAATAATCAAAGGATTAATTGACTTGCTTGTTTTAGCAGTTACAACCACGGTGGAAAACAGAACAATTTCTGTCTGAACAAAGCACAAACTGTGACAGAATGAAAAAGTTAATATTCTGACATGATTACTTCCTACTAATGGTCAGTTAATTATTTCTGGTCACACAAGGAAAAGGTTAATAACTAAACTGCTGTAAGGCTTGTTAGCTCCTACAGAAAAGAAACATTTGAAGATCGGACCACTGTAACGTCTATACAGTAACCAGATCGGATGAGGAAATAAAAATAAGCAGATGTGCATTCATTCACACATAAAAACAAATAAAGAGGGACGAATGAACATTTGAGTCAGGCGAGGCTGCTTTGAAGGAAAAACAGAGCCTTAACCCATTTTACAGTTGAACGACCCCAACCAACCCCTGACCCCAAAATCCCCAAAGTGCGTGCGCATGTGTGTGTGCGCGAGCGTGTGTGTGTAAAATCCCTCTTTTTTCTAAATCTCATTAAGCTATGTCATGCAATCCACTCCATTGTTCTCCCACCTCCAAGCTGCCATTCATGAGTGTGCACTTGTCTGCATTCATCAGCCTTCGAGTGCACGTTCAGGCCCTGTGAGTCTGGCAGGAACAGCTAACAAACATCACTAAGGATTTACACGAGACTGCCACAAGCCCTAAAATCCTATATTTTAAAAAAATACGAGTTTTTTTCAGTTAATGTCTTTCTATTGTCACCTAAATTTAATATTTACATCAGGTTCAACATTAACTGTTTATAATTTTTCCGCAAAATCATGTAAAAAAGTTGAACTATTACCCAGTAATTTGGGTACTTTTCTGTAAATGGTGAGAAAACATAAAAAATAATTAATAAAATTGGACATGACCATTTTATTTTATTTCCAAAAAATTTCAAGAGGGAAGCAACTAAAGAATCAAACACAAAGGATTTTATTTCTTCTGCTACATACAGTTTTTAAGCAGGTATAACATGCTGTTATTGTTAAGTGGTTCCAATTGAACCTACAGCTGTATCGCTGGCTTTTCCATTACTTAACAGGTCTTTAATAAGAGGAAACAGGACTAAAGTGATTAAATTAATGTGCATAAAACTCAATATGGGAGATGATATTAAAGCACAGAGGCTGAGACCAAATCCCCTTCCAGTTCCCACTGACACAATTATATTACCCTAACTGGGTTTCAGCAGGGCTCCCCCCAGTAATAAGAGTCAGTCCATTTCATTTAGCCTCGTCTAGTTACTCTACATCCCTGCCCTCCCTCAGGTGCCCTTCCCCTGGGAGCAATTGGCTCAGATTGGCCAATAACTGAACCTGTCTATCCAGCAAAAGGGTTTAAGGAGAATCCAATCAAACACCTGCTTCACTGATGAAACACTAAATACTGGAATTAAATAAAAAAAAGGGCAAAAATTGGATAATAAAAAAACACTAAAAACAATAGCAGCATGGAAATGTAGCCAAAGAAGTGAAGGTACACAAAGGAAGATGCAATTTCAGTGAATTACCGTAGCATGTACGAGGGCTGTGTATTCAGCAGAGGGTTAATACAAAGAAAACAGGATGATGAACCAACTTCAAGAGCAGAAACAAGACGTATGTCCCAACACAGGAGAGCAACCTCCTCTGGACAAAACTCAGCTGTTCACCTCCACCTCACGGACAAGGGACACTCATTTGAGGACCAGAATGTGCACATTTTGGACCGAGAGCACAGATGGTTTGAGAGAGGTGTGAAGGAAGCTGTGTATGTTAAGAGAGAAAAACCTTCTCTTAACAGAGGAGGAGGTCTGAGATTTCAACTTTCCAAGACTTACAACTCAGTTTTGGGGCTGATTCACAAACGTTTTACACCGGATGGGAGCAGAGATGTCTTGTCTGTGAATTAGACTAGCAAAGTTTGTTGAGAAACCTCTGTTGTTGGGCTGTGAGGTGTTTTTTGTCAATTTACATACAGTTGTTGTGTCTTCTGTCAGAGACTTCAAGGGAACTCCCTACTGTTAAGGTGTGATCTGTCAATTTACATGTATGTGTTACCTCAGCTTGCAATTTACATATGATGGTGCGTGACTCCTGTTATAAATCCACACGCACACACAGTCTGGTTCATTGAATTGATAAAGCTTCTCGGATGAGAAGCGAAACGTCTTCTGTTACAAATAAAGTCCAGTTGATCTTGAATTGAACGCCTTTTTGATTTAAACAAGACGTAACGACGGCGGTTGACTCTTGAGCTGTTGCGACATGTTAGTCAAACAGAAAGGAGGACGGTTCATGGTCGATTAATGGGACATTTTGTTTTGAAAAGGTAGCCAATGAGAACAACTTTAAAGAGTGATTACCGTAGTAGAAATGTAGATGGAAAAAAAGAAAAGAAACATCAAAGTTCATGCTCAATAATCCAGGTTAAACAACAAAGTTCAGTCGGGTCATCTGGACGTTTTCTTTTTTTCTTGAGACGTTTCGTCCTTCATCCAAAGGACTTGTCTGAGGAGCCACAACAAACTCAGTCCCACGAGCAGCACACTCGCATAGTGGGGCCAACCAGTTTGCTGGTGATAAGATGGTTTCTGGGACCCACCCTATTACCAAATTAAAACAATAAATTATTGTCAAATTTCAAATAATATTATCGTTTATTGCAATAATTTCTAAGACAATTAATCGCCCAGCAAAATTTGTTATCATGACAGGCTGCTTCAGAGGAGTCGACGGGGGAGAGGACGGGCCCCAGAAACCATCTTATCAGCAGCAAACTGGTTGGCCCACCATGTGAATGTGCTGCTTGTGGGACTGAATTTGTTGTGGCTCCTCAGACTGATGAAGTCCTTTGAATGAAGGACGAAACATCTCAACCAAAAAAAAAAAAAAACGTCCAGATGACCTGATTGAACTTTGTAAAAAAAATAAATAATGTGTTGCTTTTAAAAAAAGCCTTTTTAAATGTTGTTTTCTAATCACTGATGTATAAAAGCTGGCAGTGATTTAGAGTGTACAAAAAGAAATCTAGATGTGGGTCAAAGGCTTTCTAATCAGTTTCTCCTTTCACACCGTCTTATTGCTCTTCAATGGCTCCTTTATGTAGTGGAGGAGGTGAAAGTGGGTCACCTCCATAACCTGAGCAGCGTCAGCTCCATCACCCCCTCAGCTCGCTTACACCTCCCTGCATGCCTGTTCCATCACCTCCAGCTGCTTGCTATTATGTCTTGTTACCAGGGGTGGACACCCAGTGGAGCATCCTCAGTCATGTGTGTCCCAAACGACACACATCCATGCATGAGATACTGTATGTGCGCAAACTGACAAATTTAGACTCAAACTGAACAAAAAGGGCCTAAAATATTCTCACACACACACACATACACACACAAAATCTGATTTTACTGACAACTGCCCATTTTAGTAACTATGCTAAAATAAAATGTATATATTTGAGTTTTGCCTGGAGGGTTCCTATTACTGTACTGCTGAGGGCCAATAGATGTCTTAAAGCCACAATCCTCACCATACCACATGGATCATCCAGTAATGGTGCATAAACACACACAGATTTACGCCCTGCAACAGACGGCACAGATCACTCCGTTACAGGGGGATTGAAATCAGCTAATAAGAAGAGACAAAGCCTGGATTGAGAGGCTTCCACTCCACGTGTTGTGACTTCTGCGCTGATGGAAATGACATAAAACTGTATTCCATAAACAGCTTATGTGACCTGTAGCTTGTTTGCAGCCTGATTACAGTAAAAGGCCTAAAACAAAGTTTTTTTTCCCTCACAATCTATAAAATGCACAATAGAAAAGTTTTCTTCTGTACCTTTGCTGTCCTGATAGGTCTGTGTTTTTCCTGGCGAGCTCCGAGGTCCAAGCAGGGGTTTGGGGGTCCAGTGTGTGTCCCGTCTCTGATGCACCTTTGACACAGAGAGGAGGCGTTTGTGCAGGCAGCCCTCGGGTTTGGCGGGCCTGGGGCCGGGGGAGGCCTGGGCCCGGAGGCTGTTCCCCATGTTGCTGCTGGGCCTGAAGGAGCACAAAGGTTGCTTCTTGCCCTGGGGGTCCTCATCACAGGCTCTGTCCCAGCAGCTGACCACCGGGTCCGGGGAGAGGCACTGCACGTATGTGATCATTGCTGGCTAAGACCTGACCCCCCTCCACCTGCCCTCGCCTGCTCTATCCAGGACCTAAGCCCTCCAACTCCTCCTCCTTGGTGTATGACTTCCTTCTTCTTCTTGTGAGCTCCCCTCGGACTCTCACACCCCTATGTTTCCAGCAAGATGTGATGGAGGTTTGGATATTTTTGCTAGCCACACACGACCCTATCCCCCCTCTCTCTTTCTCATCCTCCTGTTTTTGTCTTTGCCTTTTTTTCCCCCAGGGGATGCTATTGACTTGGAATGATTTGCCTGACAAAAGGAGGGTCTACGCTCCGTGTTCAATTACAGGATTTAACTCCAGAACAAATACTTTGCAGAAATTTTGCAGCAAAAAAAAAAGCTATTAAGAGATCCTAAATGACTGTCAGTTGGCTGTCTGGTAGAAATCAAAGCAGCTTGCAAAAACATAAATCCTAACCCACAAGTATGACCACATTTAATTTGTCATTACTTCAAAAATGCAAAGCTAATGTTTCAAACTGTGGCAGCACCTTACTGGAAATACCTGTGGTTAAAGCAATGCTAATCTAAAAGCATCCCCACAGATCTTGCAAAAAAAAAGTCCACGAAAGTTAAGAAACCGGTTCCTGTCCAGAAAAAAAAGGCGAGTTTCTCCTTTGGCACTTCGTGAAGCTCAGAGAAGCATCGGACGCTCCTTTCATTTGAGGGAACTCCAGCATTGTCCGGTGGCGTCCACATGGCCTCTCCTCTCAGCTCCTCCTCTTCCCTCCCCTCCTCAACGCTGCTTTTTCTAATCTGTAAAACCAGATTACCCCACTGCTTCTGACAGACATAAAAACACAGATGGACACCAGGCTGCAGTTAATTAAGAGCATCGCCACCACAACTTCACAAAAAATGTGAAAATTCAAGAAAACAGCACGGGATGTCAGATAACACAAACTTTTGACTAACCGGTGTTACGTGTGAGCCAAGGATTAAGCAGCTGTCTCAGATTTACCACCGCATAATTCATCTTCGAAGCACACGCACTATGAAACTTTGAAACCGCCAATGAAAGTACAAGTTCAGCTCGGTTCGCTTGGAAGCTACGAAACAGCACGGAGCGAGGAGACCAATACCTGACAGACGAACACAAACTGATGTAATACTGGTGGTATTACAGAAAAGAGCTGTAAGAATTATCACTAGAAAACATTACTGTCATCCATCCAGTACATTATTTTATCAACTGAAATTATTGAAGTTCCATGATTTGGTTGATTATAATATTTTATCAATTATGTATAGGGCTCAGAATAATGAATTACCTTTAAATGTCCAAATGAATTTTGTTAAAAGACAAAGTTGTTATAATCTTAAGGGGACAGAGATGTTTGTAAAACCACAATTCAGAACTAGTTTGAAGGGACGTTCTACCTCAATCCAGGGAATTAGATTATGGAATGGCTTGGAGAATGTAGTTAAAAATGCCAAGTCACTGTTTACATTTAAGAAAATGATCAAAAGGAATTTGTTGAAAAAATATATATGAATTAGCGTAATGTGTATTGTATCAATTATTAGTTATGTATTAGTATTAGTATTAGAAAATTAGAAAGAGTTAGTCATTTTGTACTGCTGGTGAAAGATTATTATTGTTTAATCTGATTGTTTGAAAAAAGGGGCAGATATAATAAGATTTATTCTTCTTTCTGCTACCTTTCATTTTTTTACATTGTGTACGTATCATTAATGGGATTGTCTTGTATTGTGTTTCTTTTGTAAAAAAAAAAAAGAACAAATTTAATAAACATAAACATGTAAGAACGGCAGATAAAAAGACAAGTGGCAAACAAATATAGCGAAGATTAACCAACGGGATGACTGGAATTAAAAAAATTAAAAAAACAAGAGTCAAGAATTAAACTTTAATCTGGAAAATCAGACTTTTAGCAGCATTTAAAAATAAAGGATTAAATGTAAAAATAAAGGAAGTGCTTCTGAGAGCACAGAGGGCAGATGTCGCCCTCTGCTGGTGGCGTTGGCCTCTGTCAAACAATGATCCTGACTTTGTGTTTGCCGAATCAAAGAACTCCATAGTGTCCAGATCTGGTCAAATAAATTATTTTAAGAAAGAGCTTCAATATTTTAATAGCCTAAAAACTGGAGCACCCTGTAGAAAAGGGTTAGAAACAAGGTCTTTGAAGCTCCTTTTACTTTGCAGCTCATTTATTTGTGACCCGCGCTGGCAGAATGAGTCACAAAGAGGATTTTTTCAGTACTGAGATATTATTATTTTGTCACAATGACGCCAAACATTATACGGAGGGATTTTCCAGCGTTACAGTGCCGGTAGAGAAAAGGGGAAATAAAAGGATTGGAATTTAAACGATTGGTCTGCTGTCTCTCGGTGGTCAGTGCTGCTGTTTTATGATGAGGCTAAAAGTCGAGGTTGAGCATCAGGAGTAAAAAAAAAAGTGTTGTGCAAGTTTGCTCGCCGTGGAGACCCCTGCAAAAGGGAGTAGCCGAAAAAACAACAACATCAAAAGGACTTATTTCTGAAGAAATACCTGTTAGAAAACTTTGATTTAAAGGTTGATAAGGAGGATTATATGCTATTTCAGTAACTGGGATTGCTAGTCTTTATGGACTCTTATTTTACTTCTTATTCAAAACCTCAATTATGGCAAAAATTAACATTTTCACATTGTTTTGCACAACGGCGTGAGCCCATTCTGGCATCACAAGTCACATCTTTGCCACAGTTAAACTAGTTAGCATTACCGTATTTTCCGTCTGATAGGTTGCACCGTTATATAGATCGCTTTGTCCAATTATTGGCAAAAGGGTCATATCTGAGCCAAAAATTGGTCTAAAAATATGGGGGGGGGAATCCATAAACAAGTCTCACCTCTCTATTAGTCGCAGGGCATGCAAATTAGGCACAAAAAACTGCAACCTATAGTCCGGAAAATACGGTATTTATACCGGTAATTGGTATCCGTATAAAAAGAAAAGAAAAGGAATGTGCACATGAGAATAATTTGTGAAATGCTCTGAACATTTTTTTAAAAAGCAGGTTTCCTATGTAAAAATAAAATTATTTTATTCTGTACAATTTTCACAATGAATCATGTTCTTTACCAACTTAATAAAAGTGCCATTTTTTTTACATTAATGTAGAAATTTCACATTGCAAATGCTTCGGTCTGCGAAGCAACCAATCAGTAAACCATACAAACTTTTAAACTATTCTACATTTATTTCTTGTTGCTCCTAAATACTCCCTTACCACTAAAGCTTTCTAGTCATATTCCAGCAAATCAAGACCAAAAGAGCAACTTGTAGATCAAAGACTCTGCTTTTTTTTTTAAGTATTGAAAGAATAAAGCAGGTGCATTTTAGGCAACATCTTTATTTAGACATTTAGTTTAAACGTATTTAGATTTTTTTTAACTAATCCGAAACTGACTTTGTCCTGATCTATCTATGATGCAACAGGTCACTGTCAGAAACTTAGAATTACGTTTATAAATGTGTTTAATTTTGGTTTATGTCCAATATAAAATTATATAGTTCAGATGGGTAAAAAGTGATAGCCTGTCGCTACTCTAGACAATAAAACTTCTACTAATTTGGGAAAACAGGGAGAAACTGGGTGGTTGTGGTTCTGCCAAAGCCTGACACAGCTCCAGGCTAAAACCCCATTACCAGTACTGTAGTTATCATTCCCACAGAATGATGAGGCAGCCAACACACACAAGCCGATTATAAAAACCTAAACCACTGCATGCACACACACAAATCATTTAAGACTAGCCACAGAATGCATGTGTTTTGGAAAAACAGAGAGGACACATGTTGGCAAGCCAAGAGATTCAGTCTGTGGCCTAAATTGCACCGAACACTGTTGTTGCCCTCAATTCAGCTGCATGGACACAGCAAACATCCAGTTTACTCAGAAACAAAAATCTGCAGAAAATATTTAACAAACAACATCTGAGAAACAGATGCATGACTGACAGTTGTCCCAATATGACTTAAATGTTGTGTATGTGTTGTTTTTTTTGTAGCGGTTTTGCTCAGTCATGCATAACGGTCAGACTGTCATCCTCTTACCAGCGAATGGCCTCGCCAGTGGACAATGCCCCGTCTCTGTCGCAGTTCTTTAACAATGCCAAAGCTCAACTAGGGTTCGCGTTTGGACGGTGTGCATTTGTTTATGCCTAGATGTGTTGTAGCATTCTCACTGGCCCACAAACATCTATGCACCACGTAAATTACAATGTATGTATTTGCCAAGACGGAAGAGGAAGGCTTTAAGAGAGGGACAAAGGTCACCATGGATACATGTAGACCTGAATGGACTGAGAGGAGCACCTGCATGCTGGGTTCGTCCTCTGTCTGGGGAAGTCCTCCGCTCATCCACAGGGAGTTGGTCTTCTCACATGTGACGCCGCCCACAACCAAACTTTTCAAACTTGTTCACAAATACCGTAAAATAAAATCTGCCTCTTGGGAAAGTATTTCAACTTCCTTTTCTGTCTTTGCTCTTTATTGCTGGCTCTTTCTGAAACCTCAGCTTTCGGCAAAGCTATTGTTTCGGTAGCTCCTTTCAGGAGACAAAAGGTTCGCTGGAGTCCAAGCCGATCCCATTCACAGGCGACAGGAACTTCACCATTGTTTACCAAAAATCTCATCTCCTCCTGGGCTTTGACTTGTTTACGGAGGTCAGTGTGTCATCGTGCATTTCCTCCGAAAGTTACATTCAAGTTAGAGTGCATAGTTTAAAATATGTTCAACCAATACAATAAATGTAAAAATTGACAATAGTTCAATTTTTAATGGTCAAACCTACACGGAAAGAGTTAACAAGTCAGTTATGAAGCTTTGTATTTATTACCAGCTAAATCCTACAATTGTCTAAAATCTAGCGCATAATATATTTTGACAGAACAGATTTAAAAATGAAGAAGAATACAAGAAAAATACAGAATAAGTGTCAGTATGTGTTGTAAATGGCTCACATCGAATTTGAGCTAAATACCTGTAAAATTGACTCAGCTAAAGCCTTTATTTTTGAGTTGGCTGTGGTAGCCATCTTGAATTAGTCTGATTCCTAACGTTCATCAGTTGTAGATCCAAATATTATTTCCTGAACGTTTTGCTCAGTGATTCACGAGATGTTAAAAAAAAAAAAAAAAACTGACATCTAATCAAAAAAACAACTCAGATGGTGAGTGATAAATTTTAACATTACGGTGCATCTGTCATGTGCTAAAATGCTAAACTTTACTTTTAGTTGGTCATGTTCAAACTAAAGTAGGTAATTCTGTTTTCTTGTACTTATGGGAAATGTTAAAGAAAACATCTAAAGATACCAAGCTTCTCCAGTTTGTAGTACAGGTAGTCCTCGACTTACGACGGAGATCCATTCCTACGCTGCGTCGTAAACTGAATTTCGACGTAAGTCGGAACATACGTCCAAACTGAACCTTATACGTACAGTACTGTATTTTACCAAGAACTTAGCCTATCCTAACACAGTACCCTACACAATTATCAAAAAACACATACATTTGAGAGCCATAATGAAATGAAAAAAAGAGTTAATTTCCTACTGGAAATGCTGGTGAAGCCGTTTCCTCCGTTCCTCCTCCGTATTCTCCATTCGTTTACGCCGTAAAACCGCCGTCCATAAAACAGCTACTTTTCCACAGCTGCTGCCTGCTTCTGCCGGTCCAGCTTGCTCCAACAAGTTTTGTTTTGTTTTTTGAATGTCCAGAGGACCAGACTTAGCTTTTTTTAGAGAGTACAGGGCAGTATTTCTCCGCCGCTACGTTTAGAGCGTAAAACCGGAAACCGTAAACTGCGTACAGGTAGTCCCCGACTTACGAGCGCTCTAACTTACGAGGTTCCGGACTTACGAGCTGGCGAATTTTTGGAAAAAACGCAAAAAATACTGAGTTTTTCTGTGTTTTTTCACCACAGTTCGTTAGCTAAACATGTGGACACACGTTTCCGATCATTTTTATGCACTCATAAGCAGTTTTTCGATGAAAAACGAGTGTTTGTAGTCGCGCTAGCAAAACCGTTCCAACTTACGAGCGAAATTCCGGACTTACGAGACACGTGGCGGCCGTTCCAAATTACGAGATTTCCGTGTTACGAGCGCCTCGTTGTAACGGAACTCGCTCGTAAGTCGGGGACTACCTGTAACTCGGCTTTTCAAAATAAATTTTTCAAAATAATAATATTTTTTTTAATGGGAGATGCGTGTCGTAACCACGAAACGTCATAACTCGAGACCGTCGTAAGTCGAGGACTACCTGTATTTGTTATAATTTCTTCATCTTTATGTTTCATCTTAATTCTGTATTGATTTTATAATTCAGCTTTCCTGCTAGTAATAACCTTCCTTTCCTACATTTCAGCACCTCCTCCTTTCTTCCTCTCCACTGGAGAAAACCAGTCTGTCACATTCAGAGTGAGAACATCCATCAACACTAGCACCCACAGGGCCAGGGGTTAGCCTGCGGGTCAGCCTCAAGTCAAAGGGTCATGGTCTCTCCAGACGTTCACTGCACAGGTGCTTTGCTGAACGGCCATCTTTGAGGTTCAAACAGTTCATTGCTAAATGAAGGCAAATGTTGATAAAAGTAGCAAATGATCAAATGTTTATATTTTAAAGATTTGTTCTTCCAGACTGGACAGGAACCAAGACGGTCTTAAGTCAACTTGTAACGAAGACGTCAGTGAAATTTGTTCTTAGCAGGATTTAAGTTTGCTAAACTCTGACAGAGACGTAGAAACTCTTCACCCGTCACACAGCAGGAAACCTCCAATCTGACAGACGTCAACATCTTCATCTCCAGATAATCCCTACTCATCTCATCTGATGTTCGCCTTCTGGACAGACCACTGCACCGGTACAGAAATAACTTGTGTAACATACCAAAAGCCCCACCAAATCCAGAGAGCATAAATCTACCCCCTCGCACGGGGCTTACGCTACAATACGAGGTTTTGGTTTTGGTGGTGAAAACAGATGAGAATTCACTCTGGCCACAGCTGGATGAGCAGAAACATGGACTGAAATGTGTTGCATCTGCTCCGGAGCAGCAAACCTCAACTGAGTGGGCTTGTTCACATCATAAGCAGACCTCCTGCAGCTGGCACGAGGAGTAATCCACTGGTCGGATCGCAGAATTTAACATGATGTGGAGTATTTGGGTCAGTATGCTAAGTGTTTTGAATCTAAATATCTAAACTGGAACTGTGGTCCTTTTGACAAAATGTTCACGACCTGATCTGACCTGAAACAACGCCAACCAGAAAAAGGAAACGCGTCCGTCTTGTAAGGAAACATAAAATGACCTCATCTAACACGACTAACATCTGTTTCTGTCCATTGCTCCAAGTCTGAGTCACAATGTGTGGACTGTATTTGACAGTAAAAATTAACGAGCACAGCTGGTAAACGGGGGCGCTGCAACAAAAATATTTATTTCATCTCATTTCCTCAACCACTAAACTGCAAACTACCTAAATTTCTGGTTTAGAACAAATAAATTTAGCCATTTGTTTAAAACATTTGATCAAATCTTAAAATAAAACACTTTTTATGCAGTTTAAACACATGCATTGTCCTGTTAAAGTCGACTAAATGTGAACAAAACGTTGCTCAGAAAAACCTGAAAATCTCACTATTAATAATTATTTATCAGAAATAACAGAAACATGCTATTTATAAAGCAGATTGCACATGTCATAAACTTCTCACACTTTTGGCTTTATCGTATCTTTGGCTGCACAAGAACTCTGCAACAAAGATAATATAACAAACTCTGTGTTCTTACACTGACAAAACTATGTGTAGTTTGCAACCTAAACAGTCTGGACCAGCTGTATCAGCTCAGGTTTTGTGCAAAACAAGTTAATGCCCACATGTTTTAGGATTTGCAGAGGATATGTGTTATAAATAAGGTATAGAGCACAGTTTATTGAGATTTAGATGTTTATAAACTGTGTTAGGAGAGAAAACGGAATGTGATTTCCAGTAAAGTTATAATTTCTTCCTTCATCTCATTTAAAGTGACCAGTCAATTATTACCCAACACTTAGCAGCCCAGGAAGCGCAGGCTTTGACAATGTGTGCACACATATGCATGGCAACACTTCGAGTCAACCAATAACTCTGAACACACGTATCTTTATGATTTTTTAAGTATCTGAGAAGAAAAGTGACCCATCAGCAGCGAGAGAGGAGGGAAGTCATGGAATCTGAATGAATCACGGTTCAGAAAGGAGGAACAAAGACACAAAAGGAAGGAGTGTTTCCATCATTCAAGACAAACGCATGAGGAAGAAAGTCGTAGCGATCAAGAGTCACTTTGGAGGAGTTGAAGTTTTCTTTCTGTGAACCCCCGACACACTCACCTTTCAGGCAGAACATGGTTCTTCACTTCCTTCCAGATTCACCCAACAACAAACACACGCAGGCGTCTTCTGTTTGCTTTGCCGACTTCCTGACCATCATCTCTGTTGCTTTTTTCCTTCCTCCTCTCCTACACGCCGCTCGATCAAACTGTCCGCACGCCGACACGCAGATCCTGACAGATTCCCTCCTCTCTCCATCGCCCTCCCTTTCTTTCTTCCCTCACACAAACATGCTCTGAGTGGCTGCGAGCCCACTTTTTACTCTGCTCTGCGACCACCCCTCATCTCAGCTCGTTCTCTCCATCTCCCTACATCACAGGATGAGCCACACCTCAGCCAACAACTTAGTTGAGCTGGCGCCTATTCCATTTGGTAATTTGGAGGAATAAAAACAAAATACCACACATGCACAGTTGAGTTTTGTGCAGATAATGATAGGAGACTAGAATCTGGGGAGTCAGCAGTTCACAGTGAAACAGGGCCCCAGCTTGAAGCCAATCCATTGTGCGCTGATTGAATATAATCACACAATTCAACTGTTTATCGGATGCAGAGACGAACGTGGTGCATTACAGCCCATCCTCGATGGCCTTCCTGATCTACCTGTAACATCGTTTCTGAACTATAACGTCAATAAAAACACTCTTTGCCTTTCGTGTTTTTAGCTTCTACCTCAACATCGTTCAACTTCAAGGATAAAACAAATGACATCAAAACAAAATGGGGTGGTGGTGTGGATACGTGTGACATAAACAGTAGCTATGATTACATGTGTAAAATTATTTGATCAAGTTAAAATGTATTCGGATAGAACAATCTAAATACAGTATATCGTTTACATGGGCACAATCTATTCACGACGAGCGTTACATGCAGCGGGCTTTAATTCAGAATAGAAGCACTGACATGTGCAGAGTGGTAAACTCTACTTAAAAAAAAACTCGGAAGAAGTTCTACTTCTGTGATGAACGTAAACAAACCCGAGTGCCCAAAATGGACGCGCGACAGGTTTTAATGACGGTGGACACGTTACTGCGCTCCCTGTCTGAGCTACAGGTAATACAGATCCTTTTGAGCTCTTTCAAAGTTTCTAGTAGAAATGTCGCTCACTGACCAGTTTTGCTTCCCCGACATATTAGCATCTAGCCAGAAGGAAATACGTGAGGTTGACTTAGGCCCCGTTTACACGGAAACGGTGGAGGAAACTGAGGTTTTGGGTATGTTAGGCCCTGTACACACGTAGCCTGGTGTTTGAAAACCGAATATTTGCACACAAAAAATTTCTCTGTCCATACATGTTTGGATGTTCGTCTACATGTGCCGTTTATTTCACTACAGAGCGTGTAATGAATATGCTGAACCCATAGGTGGCAGTGTAGTAGCAGTGTAGTGCAGTCACAACCCTTGAACTCAGCCGCGACTTCCTGTTATTTATTTTCCTTTCTTTGGGTGGACAGACTGCAAGGTTGAACTACTAAAATACCGTGTTGGAGTACAAAGTTAATAAAATGCAGGAAAATGTCGACTGGGAATCATGTCAGAGCAGGTATGTTGACTTTTTAGTGCTTTTTTTTCTCCGAGCATGTGACGTCAGCTCCAGCTGGAGAACCGGCAGAACCGGACTTTCAGCTCCAGCTGGAGCTGAAACGTCCGTTCTGAAAGTACACACGCAGACGCGAAAGCGGAGAGTTCTCAAATCTTCACTTTGGCCGGAGTTTTGTTATTATTCGTTTATAGTTACATCAACCGGCGTTCACGTGTGGATGAAAGGCTAAACCGCATGCTAAACTGTTCGGTTTTACTGATAAACGGCTACGTGTGTACAGGGCCTTAATTAGGTGAAAAGTTTTGCGTTGACACGGTCGAATTCTGTGGATACGACTCTCTCCCCCTCCACCCCCCGTCCTCATGATTTCACTGTAGTTACCATGCTGGGCCATTAGATGGCGCTGTGATTTTTGGAACCTTCACTACTGCGCATGTGCAACCTGAGGTAAACAGCAGCCGAGAGGCAGCCTGCCTCGTCTGTTTTCCTCTCTGGCTAAAATCAGCTAACTACAAGTTGTTGTCAACAAGTTAACAACAAGTTAAAGCTGGAATTTGGATAAGAGTCAACAGATTTGAGTCAGTGGGACCCGCTTCATCTAACAAGCTGCACACCAGACGCTGAGACTGTGGACCAGAACCGCTGAGTGGACTGTGGACCAGAACCGGACTTTCCTCCGTGATAAACAGCTGACTTACAGCAGGTAAATCAACGTTCTTAATATAATGTTTGCTTGTGTTTACTTTGATCACACAACAACTGAGTTTTTATTTATTTATTTATTTCTGCCAGGTGGAGCTGTCGTTCCAACAGGCTGATGGTTCTGAGGTTCTGATGGGTCCAGATGAACACACAGCAAGAGTCCAGTTCATTAACGTAGTTACAGTTCGGTTCACGTGTTTTAATAGTGTGTTCAGTTTAATTCTCAGTGTTTGTGTTGTAAACTTTGTGGTGCTGAATAAATAAATAAATAAAAAATAAACCTGGTGTCTTCATTTTCACAGCACGTTACGCACTGTTTAAAAAATGTAACGAGTCCAGATAGATACTGTAGTTCAGATAAATTTAAACATCTCCCACGCCAACATAAATACTGTTTATTATTGTTAAACTGTTATATTTTGCAGCGTGACACGTGAAATGTCAGACTCCGCGCATGCGGGCTGCGCGCATGTGTTCAAACAAAAGCTCCACGGGAGATGTTTACATTATCAGCGGGGGGTCAGCGAAAAACTTCCACTTTGAGAGCAGGGTCAGAAAAGTATCGGTGTCAAAGAGGGGGGCCAGCAGCGTCGTGTAGGCGATAAGCAAAGTCGCAAAGAGAAAGTAGCGGTTACACTCAAAATATGCGCCGTGTAAACTGGCCCTAAACCTCTAGCCAACAACATACACCAAGCAACAACAAAGGATAAACATGTAGATGTATTTATCTATTCCACCCATTCCATCCAAAACCAAAGGCTTAAAAAAAAGAAAAAAAAAGAAAGAAAAAGAAACCGCTTTTCAGGAGTGAAATGTGGCAGTGGCACTAAGGTATGAACTGCTGCAGGACATTCTCATCACTTGAGTGAAGTTGGCCCCCCCACCTTCTCGAAATCAAATCGTTTGTGCTGCTTTGGTTTATGAGATATTAAAAATTATTTATAGGTCATCCAGAGGTCATATCCCCACAACTTGCTCCAAATCAAACCAAAGTGGTCTACTTTTTTTAGTGCTCTGTTCGTGTAGGTTTGTGCAGCAAAAATTTTCATTTGTGCTGCTTTGTTTTATGAGATATTAAAAATTATTTATAGGTCATCCAGAGGTCACATTCCCACAACTTTCTCCAAATCAAACCAAAGTGGTCTACTTTTTTAGTGCTCTGTTCGTGCAGCAAAAATTTTCATTTGTGCTGCTTTGTTTTATGAGATATTAAAAATTATTTATAGGTCATCCAGAGGTGATATCCCCACAACTTGCTCCAAATCAAACCAAAGTGGTCTACTTTTTCAGTGCTCTGTTCGTGCAGGTTTGTGCTACTTTGGCTTTGAAAGATATTAATGAAAGTTTAAAGGTCAAAAGGTCAACCAGACCCCCCACTTTTATAAAATCAAACAAAATTGGTGTCAAACGTTTGTGCTCCATTTTTGCTGGTTTGTGCATCAAAAATTTTCATTTGGGTTAGCCTTAACCATTGCTTTGAACATACAGTATTACTGAAACCTTAAAGCAGAGAAGCTTCACTTATTCCATTATAACCAACTCATGATCACAATTGTTTACAAATGACCTTTATTTGTCTTGATTATCTGGCTTTACAATTCAGCACACAGAATATTCAACAACATTCTACAATAAAAGATTATTTGTTTAAAGAACACTACATTCATCCTTTATGTTTCGTGTCACCAAGCGTTCAAAGTTGCCCTTCTGGTGCAATAACTGTTATTTTTGGTGTTATCCATGTTGAAAGACCTTTATCAACTAACATAACTCCCTGTCATCTTAGTATTATGTTCAGAGCAACATGTGGCTAATGTATTTAATATGAAAGATTGCTAAACATAAACTTGAGTTGAACAAATGTTAAAATAAAGTATGCATTCAATTGGACAAAAACATTAATATGCTGGTTACAGAAATAGCAAAGCTCACCATTACTCTTTTACATAGAGCACAGCGTGAGGGCATATGCTGGTTTTTTCAGATGGTGTCATTACTTCTTTTCTGAGGTCATCATACATTTCCCAGGTGCCCGGGGACCTCTTACAAAATACCATACCATACCATACCATACCATACCATACCATACCATACCATTTTATTTATAAAGCACTTTAAACAGGAACAAGTCCACACAAAGTGCTGGACAAACAAACACGCAACAGGCAACACAGACAATGAAGTACAACACGAAAAACATAAAAACATTGCAGATCATAAATCAAACGATCCAATACAAATCAGCTGGCATTGAAAGCGATGGAGTAGTAGTGAGTTTTTAACCGGGATTTGAAAACCGAGAGGGAGGGGGCCTGTTTGATGAGCAGCGGTAACTCGTTCCAGAGTCTTGGGCCTGCTACAGAGAAAGCCCTGTCACCCCTGCGCTTAAGGCGAGTTTCTGGAACTATTAAGAGTACCTGATCCTCTGACCTCAAAGCACGTGGAGGGACATATGGGTGTATCAGATCCGAGAGATAGGCGGGGGCGAGACTGTTCAGCGATTTGTAGACATACATGAGAATTTTGAATTGGATTCGAAGATGAACCGGTAGCCAGTGAAGGGAGGCCAAGACTGGTGTAATGTGCTCTCTTTTGCGTGTGCTGGTTAAAAATCGGGCAGCTGCGTTCTGAACCAGTTGTAATCGTGCAATGGTGGCTTGACTGACGCCAAGCAGAAGGGAATTGCAGTAATCCAGCCTAGATGTAATGAATGCGTGAATCACTGTCTCCAGGTTGTTTTTTGATAATATGGGCTTCAGCTTAGACAGACGCCTCAGCTGGAAAAAACAGGATTTGACAATCATGTTTACATGACTGTTGAGTTTCATGGAAGGATCCATTATCACTCCCAGATTTGTGACTTTTTGTTTTTCGGACAGGGGTAGAGCAGACAGGTCAATGCAGTGGTTTGAGGTTGTGTCATTGGGAAGGAACAATATGGCTTCCGACTTCTTATCGTTGAAGCTTAAGAAATTTAAAGCCATCCAGTCCCTGATGTCAGCCAGGCAGTCGAGCAGAGGTTGAATAGAGCCTGTACCATTTTGTCTTAGATGCCACATAATGCCTAATGGTTTCAGGCGTTGGACCCTCCTGAAATGCTATGATGGCTTTCAGTGTGAGTCTCTGTTCTTGAAGTTGAAGGGTTGATGGAAATTCACTGAGGGAAAACTGCTTGGGTTTGGTGACACTTT